>SNQN01002280.1:17937-39416 GCA_008642245.1 Bassia scoparia | reverse complement strand
TCATGTATGGTTACTACCATTTACACAACCCTTTCGAGTCACAGTAAGCATCCTTTGAACAAAAGTATCAGTTTACATAACTCTATTTTCAATAATCTGTTCTAAACTTTTATTTGCAATGTGTAATTACTTTTGGTTCGTTTATCATTGAACAACTGCACGACTAAACTGACTTGATGAACTTGACATGAATTAATACATAACCATAAGTTGAAGTTATAGACCTTGTTTGAATTATTATAGTTGCCATATAAATGTTTATGAGATGTTTCACCTTTCCTTGGACTTATTATTTTTTCTTTATTATTAATCCCCTTCTCATTCTTTTTGGGACTCGCTCCTTTATGCTTACTGATTCAGGCATCCTGTTTATAGTGTTTGGTTCTTTACTACACGCCCTCCTCAATTTGATCTAGCTCGTAGGCGTCGCCGGCGGCCTCGGCTTCCATGCTATTCTATAGTGGGGGGCGCGGCCGCTCGTCGTTACATCGAGGTGCTTTGCGTTGGGCTTGAGCCACGGAACCGCACGTGGTGCGTGGGGTGTCTTGTTGTCGGAGTAAGGGGTCGCACGTGCGCTATTTAAGGTAGTTCCGGACCCGAACGTTGGTGCCAATATGGCCACATTCTGATCCAGTAACCAGTTCGTGGGGTTCGGGGGCATGGTCGAATCAATCTGTAACCATTGCCCGCTTGTAGCGGCCTTACTCTGGTCTCATTGCATTCTTCATCCGGTTATTGTGCGTACTTGGCCTTTTTGGACTTGGGAGGTACTACCCTACAAGATTACTATGACGTTGTGTTCCTATTTGCACAAGAGTACCTACCTAGAAATTTGCCACTTTGCGTATCAGTTTAAACCGGTGTAAACCGGTTGTCCTAGTATCTGATTTTAAGTGATTACTCGATTTCGGCTTTATTAGCAATATTCAGATGTCCAACATGCCCAATGCGCGTATTTGACTTCAAACACAGTTCTACAAACATATTACCTGCACTTGAAACAACAGTTAGTTCGTATAAACGAGGCGAACGATCTTCCGCCCTTGATCCTATACAAGGGAACAAAATGTCTAGTTCGTAATCAGCGATGCGAAATGAACCTTCGCTTGAACTCGCATACAAGGATAAGATCTAGTTAGCTTGCAGTGATAAGTTATCTGATATGAATAAAAAAGAACGAAAAAACATGAAACATTGCAACGTGATGACCTGCCTACATATTACTCATGAGCGTAAATAGTGAGTTCTCTACATGTGGTTATATAGATCGCAACTCGCTAATAGCTATTATCCGAGATGAGAAGGGTTGTTTAGTGGGCTGCAGTATTCAGAATCACCTGTTATTGCTTGTTGAATCGCGCGCATCGTTGCGTGTTCTGAGAACGATGTGTTAGGTGTTGAGAGGAGAAGAGGAATCTACGCAGTTAGGGGACGGAGAGAGGAGGTAGCGTGTGTCCGGAATGAGCACGGCAGGCAGATTTATAAGGCGTAGGGGACAATGAGGGACAAAAACCCTGCGTTATCGCAGGAGCAGCTTGCGTTATCGCAGGGGCTGCGTCTTATATACGCCGGGGCTGTCAGTCTCCGTATACGCAGGGCCTCTTCGATCCGGCCTTTTGCTGCTAGTTATTTTCCAAAACTCGAAATATTCTTGTTGCGTCGATTTTATTTCGTGATTTGCCTTGATTCGACCGGCGACCTACCCTTGCTCTACAGCAGGTAGTGTCTAGATCCCTGTTCTAAGCGGTTCCACGTTATTTCCGGAGTATTTTTGCTGTTTTGCTATTTTTTTTTATTGTATTTTCCTCTGCTTATAAACTTAAAAATTATAGGAAAAATGTAGACATCAGAATAATCTAAAATGACTGGTGGCTCAGAATGTGCTCAGTTTGTGATGGAAAAGTGGACCTTATGGGATCCATATATTTTAAAAATCCTTAAATAGAACAGAAAACCTAAAATAGAAAATAACTTAAAACATAAAGAATTTGTTTTCTGCCTTTTTTGTCTAGTATGCTCATAGTTTCCGAGTTGCCACGATTATTTTATTTTGTGAGATATCAAGCTCTTTGTCCTCAGTGAACAGTGCAGACGCGGTTGTTTTCATCACTGATTCTCTTTTGGCGGAACACTTTTAGGTGTTCTACATCATTGACTTCTTCTCTCAGTTTCGTCCAATACGCAATGAGTAGTTTGTGTTATCTCTTGGCATCTGGCATTCGTATGCTTCTTTTCAATCTATCTTTTCCCTTATTTCCCGCTCTTTTCGTCGCCTTTCCTTTCTACTGAATGGTCCGCTCGTGCTTCTTGATCATTCTGTTCCAGTTCACAGCTACCCCCCCCCGCCCCCTCGTCTCCCGCTCCATTCTTGTCTCCTGGGACCCTCCATCCCTGCTTTATCATAACTGATTTTGATGGATCTAACCTTCCTCCTCTGCTTCTGTGCTCCCTACTTCCCGACAGTTTCACGGTACTTTCTTCGCCTCCGCTCTTATTCTTTTGGTCTGCTTTTCCTCGCTGGTCGCTAAGCCTTGCTCTTTAATGGCCTCTTCTCTTGGATTCCTAGGTTCAACGTATTCCACTTGAAGGTGATACTTCCGTTATCAATATTGTCGGGCTCTTTCTCTAGCCCTTGGTCCTGCACCTGCCTTACGTTATGGCGTATTGCATTCTCCCTCCAATCCTTTTGTTTTTATGACTGTACTGTTTATCGCGAGGGCAACCCGTATGCGCAGCTTATTGACTCTACTTAGGCCATTACGCTCTGTTCATCAAGATTAGATATTTCTAGATGCAATCTCCTTACTTTCCTGACCTCTGCTAGAACTGGGCGCTAGTTTGAGCGAGGACTTCCTAGTCCTTTTACGTTCCGTTTATTTCCTTTAAAACATTTTTTTTATTCTAGTTATTGGCTTCATGGCATTATTGTAAACTCATGATTTGCCAATTTAAGGGGTTTTTTGGGTAGATGGAATTGGAGTGGCATGGGCTATTATTTCCTTTAAGCCATTTCATGTGTTATTTATTTGGAATGGGATTAGATGAGGGAGCGAATGGATAAAGGCCATGATTCCCTGTTTTATTCCTTCTTATTCCCCATCTCATTCCCATTTCCAAAGCCCCGTAGTTTCATTAGATTCGATGAGAAAGTGCAAGAACTGACATTCTTATGTATTAGTATTAGGACATATGAAATTAGTGTTAAAACAGGAGGTAATAATAGCGTTTAGTCTACATAGTAACTAAACGATACACATGTGCTTGATTTTTATGAGTACTGACGCGAGATTTAGCTCACTTAGAGTCTCCATCTGATTTCATGACCTCTGGGTCGAAATCTTCTATCTTGTAGTTATTTACTATTTTAAAAACTTTTTAGATTTTTATTGCGTACTTTTTGGAATATCTTTTCTTGCTGCTATTTTAAATAGACCTTACTTTTTATTTTTTTGTTATTATTCGTTTTTATAAAAATAAAATACTAAGTATCAGTTTCGTTTACCTTATCATCAAACCATGTGTCCCTTATCTGCTGATTGCGTAGTATGAAAATCATTAAGTACTCCCAAGTGGACCCAATTGTTGAGATTTACTTGGAAGAAACACTGTGCACTGGTAAGTATCCCATGACCCAAATGTTGAGAAATAATAGAAGTCCCGTTAACACATACATACGTTCAAATACGATAAACCATTTACGACACATTATTTTTGCAACTGCGATTTATAATCGCGTCGTGCACATTGTTGACCCCTCCATTTTTTGTGTTTGTTGCGTACATTTGAAAGTTATGACAGTGTTTTAGGCACCTTTTATGACCAACCAATTGTTTTGTTCTTCTCTCTTACCTTTCTATTCATTTGTTCACCAAACAATACTCCTCGTTTTTTTTATTGTTCGTTCTATTTGGGCTGTTTTTTATTGTAGCAGGGACCATCTAATAATTTTTCACATTTTACTATTTTTTACTTACTTAATGACTCTACCTTTCTAAGTCAACTTTTCTTACTTTACATCCTTTTCACCAATTATATTCCATAAATTTCTTTCACCATGTTACTCTTTACTCTCTTATTCAACCTTTTTACCCCAACTTATCCATTTTATTGACTCATCACCTAACACGCGTCGCATTTCGGTTTTGAACAATTAAAAACGAGGGCGTTATCTAATTTTCCCTCTTAACATAACCAAAAAATATTACTCTCATGGAGAACGCGTTTTAGATGGGATAAGAAACTAGTACTATCCCCGGAATATTTTTTTAAATCTTTGTTCCGTACGTTATGGCGGAGGAAATAAATTTAGTTTTTTTACATTTTGACCCTACTCTATCTCCCTCCTGCCAAGTCCCAACGACTTTGAGTCGATGTATAAAAGTATGGATGGAAACAGGATGCCCTATTCTCAATATTTTCATTATACTCAGATTCCTAACTTGAAGGTTTTTATTATGTTTCCTTGTCGCTAGCGTTACCAACGTGTTATAATGGCTTTCACTAGATCAAAATTGTGAATAAGACCTTCCCATGACGATGCAGTTCAGCGAACAAGTTGTGCCTTTTTTCATGGCTTTAAGTTCTAATCTTCTCCATGAATCAGCTTTGGCTTTTGGCTTCTTCTTTTGAGGGGTATTCAGCTTCAGGCATTATAGCTTGGGGCTCTCACTTCCCTAGCAGCTTTCTGCTTCCTCAATTCTTTCGATTTTTGCTGTCATAACAGGTTGTCATCCAACTTCAGAATATTAATTGGAACTAAAAAGCTACGTTAACCTATAGCGATGTTAACAGGTGTACTAGTTCTCCAATTACCTTTATGGGACACTGTCTTATGGCGTTTCACATCATCTTTACATCGCCCGCTCTCTCTCTCTCTCTAGCTACGCGCTCCTGTAATACACAGAAATTATCTTTGTAGCTAATTATCTATCTGGTATTTTAGCTGCCTTATAAGATTCTTTTAGTGAAATTTTGATGTCCCACCTCAGGTGGATTCAATGCGCTTCTCTTTTTTCGTTTGGTTTCCGCTGATTTCTCAGCTGCTTTCAACCTCCTTCTCTTTGCCACTTTTGCAGATTCTTTTGTCACTCAGAAATACTCACCAGTCTCCAGTTGTTGGGTCATTTTACAATGTATGTTGTTAGGATGGTGTTCAGAAAAAATGTTTTTTTATAAATGTGCCAACCTGTTGCATTTAGCCAGTACATTTGATCTGATTGGGTCCATTTATAGGGTTTTTATTGGACAGGTTTTTGGGTCAACAAAAAAACACCATAATCAAGAAATAGATATTGTTAAAGAATTCATGTCGGGTCCATGATTATTTATACTCACTAAGGTATCTCTCTACGTTTGCATTTTTCTTGTCTATTTGCAACGGTCAATTTACCATCAGGCGCCCTAATGACCTCTCGATGGTCACCTTTACCTGACGATTCCGCCCTGCCATAACTAGTCTATTCTACTCTAATAGCGTCGCCTCTGGGCTTAGGACAATTTTTGCCAACGTGGATCAGAAGGGACCTGTACAAATTTATTTGAAAATATATTATTGCTAGGACTTGACAGTATCAAAATAGAAGCTAGAGAGGCAAGGTTAACAACCATCAACAAGGCAGGACATTTAGCATAATTTTCGTCCTTATGCGGCTGTGGAGGACGGACCGGGCTGTGTATGGTTTCTTCTCCTTCCCTTACTTTCTTTTCTGACATTCTTCCTGCAGTGCAGGACAGGAAAGTAACGAGGTCATACTTCTAACTACAAACAAAAAAAAAGGTATATTACAGCGATTAAACATGATCTTTCTTTAATGTGCAGAACTATCGTATTCATTCGCAGTCGTAATCTTCGCGTTCCCTCTTCATCTGAGATCTCTCGCAATAAGAGGCACCGAATGTTACAAGACCTACTAACTCACATCTCCATGCGTATGTCCATTAACAAACGTTGAATAATTCCACACATATCTGAGCTTTTTCGCTCGCTCTCTGCAGTTTTATGTCCTCTAATAACAATGATCTGGGAGACTGACCAGGCCTTGCTTGTTGGGTTATTAACACTAGTGCTTGTCTCTTTTATCTTGCAGCCCGAAAGTATGAACCAAGAACGAGCACTCCCAATCCTCTTCGGTGACACCACCACCACACACACCCAACTTTGCCAATCAACAACAACATTGAGCTTGACAAAACATACTTCTATTGCATCTCCTTTTGTAGTTGTCCCGCAATTCCTCCCCCCACCTCACCACACACAACACTAGTTTTATACTTAATAATTCTTCCTCGTGTTGCTCAAGGCTTGACACACACCTTCCCTTTAGGAAATGTCTCTAGCATAGCAAACCCTTCTTTTGGAACATTAGCTTGATGTTTTACGTTCTTTGCTATTTCTCTCAACGTGATCCAGTTTTGGTATTCGTTGTTTACCTTCGGAAGAGGGAAGTATATAACAAAACCCAAACAGCAATTGGTACAACCGCTTTCAAGCCGTACCTTGATTATGTATGACTGTATTTTGTTCTGTATGCTTTTCTACTTTCCTTGATCTGTTTCTCTTTTAAACGATCCCATGGCTGAACCAGTGTTTCCCTCAGGAGGGAAGTAAAGGATCATTTAATAGGCTCATATTCTAACTTAAACGGTATATGGAACAATCACTATTGAGACTTGTAAATAAATCAATCAATGATCACAGTTTTCTGAAATGTTACTCTAATGAATAAATTGATATAAATACTAACTTGGATCTTTATACTTCTCCGTTTTTTGTTACATTAGGTGTTGTTGTTTGTCTAAGACAATTCATTTTGTTGCATTCACTTTGGTTTTTTCCTTTTTAGATAAGGGCCACTAAAGTTCCCTTTGTCTCTCTTAATAACTTTTCCCACCAACTTATTTTAACACTACTCATCACTCTTAGTCTTCTTTCTTGGTTGGGGCACAAACTTTTCCCACATTCAACCACCTATCACCTAGGCAAAATTTGCCAACTGCCTCCAAAGTCAAGTGAATTCACTAAAAAATGGAGGAAGTACTGAATTATATCTTAATCTTCTAACATTGAACTATACTTCTTTCGTTTTCTATTTACTTGTACACTTTCTATTTGGGAAGTTTTTTCAAGAATGGTGTATTGATCAGATGTTGGCTTCCGGTGTATTACGGTCAGGGTGGCTGTAATGGAGCGCGGTACGGTGATTGTGGTGCATCGAGCATTCCCTCTAGGTTTAAGGGAAATTACGATGCTGCTATTTTACCACTATTTGCTCTTTACGGAGTTGGCTCCAGAAAGGCATATTCAAAGGTAGGGGTCACGAGATAGGATGTGAGACTAGTGTGGAATATCGACGGATAGAATCAGAATGAGTTCTACATGACAGTTGGAGTTGCAGATATTGCAAATTAAGGAAATGTTTGTTTGGTTGGCATTGTGAGACGAGACTAGAGCACCGGTCGGAGAGTGGAAAGTGGGATCAGAGAGATTTTAAATGAGTAGGGGAGACGAATGATTGTTGAAGGGAGTTAAAAGCGATTTGAAACTGTTGGTTCAAGCGGACAGACTCTACGTCGTTAGAGGTGGAGGAAATTCTATGAGACCTTGGATAATCAGTTTAGCCGACCACTATGGATTAAGGCTCTGATTCGATTGGTGACTCCACTTGCTTTTTGGGGGCATTAACTCTTCTTATCTCTCTCTTCTCACATGGTCCTTTTTTTTCTCTCTACTCTTTCTCCCCAAATATTGTCTAGGGTCTACAATTTAGAAGTTGTACGAGGTAATTAGTAACAAAGGGGTTATATTGAGAGTTCCTACAGAGTTGCGTTAATTACTATGGAATGTCGAGATTCAATCTAATATTCCTATAAATTTTCAGAAACAAAAAGATCCATTACAGCAAGTTCTTAGGCAACCCTGACACGAAGTTGTAGCGCCGTCAAATCTCAAGTGCCTGGCAGCTATGACCTGTACGTCGTGGATTTGTAATGTTCCCACACTAACCTATAAAAAAGGACTAAATTTCCTTGTGTAGCTTCAGTGTGAGCTAAAGGGGAGTATTGTTTTGGAGGATGGGGGGTGGCGTCTGGGGGTTGTTACGTTATGTATTTTGAGGGAGGAGGGGGGCGATGCGAGTGCTCGACCAAATCAGATCCCTAACAACCTTCAGGTCATAAACTTTGGGTCAGAAGTGCTGTCGCCGTTTTCACAAAGCGTGCTGCGCTAGCCCATACAAAAATTTACTATAGCTTTTAACCAGCCAAACTATTTATTTGTGCAAATTGAATGTAATTGCTTTGAGCTCTGGTATTTTTACTTTAATATCGCTATCAGATTTTGAGCACCTTATATGCAAGTTTGGATAATTTTTGCTTTACCAGATTCATTAATCAAGATATCAGTTCATTCAAAAATTCTCTACATATGATCAAACGCTCAAACCGTGATTTGCAATGGCGGGTTGCTATTACATCATCTTTCTTCCATTTGATTTTCAGTTCAAACTGGACTTTGATCCTTAATTGCATATTTGCTATTTCTTTATCATCATCCGTCAATCATCACTCATCTGGCATTATCCGTATGTGGGTTCGCGCTAACTGACCAATGTGTCTATTTGGGAGGTTCCACATAAATTTTACTTAGTTGAGTTATATATTTCGTCTTCTTTTTTTAACGAATCAAGAGTCCCACTCCATGTTTTTTCCCTTATAGGCTAGCTATGTCAGTAGGTGATATGAATGTGCATAGCCAATAGTTAAATGACAATTTAAATGGACGGACGTGTTTAGTTCGGTTATGTTTCTTGTTTTTGTTCCTTGTTGCTCGAATTCATTACTTATCTTATCTCTATTTATTATTTACTCTATTTGTCATTATATATATAGTATCGTATTAATACAAAGGAAGTGGAAGCTGCATGACTGTTTGACAGAATACACAACTAGCCCTGCACATAAATATGCCACTTTTGCTAACTGGACATCCTTTATTCCTCCTAATTCTGTCTGTAATGTAATGACCTTTACATCCATATCTTGTATTTGCTAAGGACTAATAAAGGGCCACCTTCCTTATACGGTCACCAACATCGTTAACGCGGGGTTTGGCGCATGAAATGAGAATTAGCTTGCATATGGTGTAGGAAGTGACTAGTAAAAAATAAAACATAACATCACTAATATAAGCATGCAACCTTGAGCTGCTGAACCACTTTCCGACAAGAAGTTTGATGAGTCTCTTTGCTTTTCTATAATGTGCGGATCTCTGGTTCTTCTAGTTGTTGAAACATCATTGTTCTTCAACTTGAACCAAGGATAATAGTATACCTTCAGGCTTTCTATAAAGTACTTAAATAACCATCTGGGTTTTAAAAAGCGCCTCAAGCGTCCAGGTTAGCTAAGGCAAGGGCGCATTAGGCAGGAGCGTACGCTTTTAAGAAAGCGTATGATTTAAAATCCTTTCTCCTTTTTAAGACTAAAGCACATAATAAAATGCTTTTTTCTAAAGCTACGTTGTCTTACCTTTTTACCACCAATGTTTGTCCTTTTATTTTATTACTTCCTCCGTATCATACAACGAAAAATTCCATTTTAGGAAATATCACAAAACGCAACACACTTTTTTCCATATTTTAGTTGTAGCTATGAATGTCTAGCTTTACCCTTACTAAAAATGTGTTAAACTAATTTAACTACACTATCCACTATTCAAGTATCAACGTTCTATCTAATATTAAAACATAAACTAAATATTCATCCAGACACCACCCCCTCCTTCACACCGCCACCCACACACCCACCACCTTATCCACGCCCCACTCAGTATCCATCCCTACAGACCCAGCTCCTACCAGCGTGCGCCGCATGTCGCTCCAACCCCCTACAACCGTTCGACCATCGCGACGTTCCAACACCCCTCAGCAGTTGGGACACGCTTCTGTCCTTAATCGGGGTTATTCTGAACCTTACTTCGTGGTGCTTCGAACCCCTGATCGTGTCTTCTTTAGATTCCGTTCCATTTACCTAGTCCTGGTGGTAGCCAGGTTGTGCGCGTAAGCCATCGTCACGTCGCTCGAAGTTTTCTTTCCCCCAATTCTTTCACCCTAACAATTCCATCAACTTTGAATGGGTCCCAGGTTCATATGGTCGTTTGAAGGTTCAGTTGGGTGTGTCCATATGAGTTCGAGTCGTTGGCGACACAAGTGTCAATTGGTGCTGAAGTCGTGTAGGATCGTCGTTCGCGGGTTGTTCGATGCGTCGTGCGATGCGGTCTTGGTAGTGGAGTGGTGGTTCAGTCGTCAATCGCATTGTGGTGTCTGGTGTGCATGAGTGTAGGGCGTTGGTGTGGTGTTCTACAGTGTGGTATTTACATTCAGTTCTTAATACAGTACAAGCTCTTCATGATAGAGTTTTTTCCTAAGGTCGGCAAACATCGACTTTGTTGCGTTTTATGCATACGAAACATACTTTATTTGTGCTTTTACGACTATTGAAGAAGAGAGAGAAATATTACTCTCCTTGTTTTTTACTGTTACCTTCATCTTCAACACTCCCAATGTATCTCCTTGGCCAATCTTCTACCGCGTCATTACACGTTGTCGATTCGTTTCAGGTAGTTTCATTTTTTTTTCTTTCTTTCTCTACTTCTTTTTCCTTCTTCGCTGTTCTTCTTTTCCTTTTTCCTTTTTCGTTTTGCAGTAGTCTTAGTTATAATTTAAAGGAAATTCATATATGATAGCCTTAGTTTGGTTTTTTCTTACCGTGGCAACTAAATTTTTCCATCACATCCGTGGGCCCGGGTTTTTGAGATTCCACACCTTCGTGACAGCGTCTTTGGTAAGTTACAGCATTCAAAGACCGTATATTACAAGATTACTAACCAAGATTATAGTCGAGGTTGCTTAAGGAAAAGTTGCCTAGCCCACAGGGTGTGAAGTTGAAGGGACTCTAAAGGACTTCCAAGAAGGAGCACATACAAAACGTGGTCACAAATACGATGGCGGTTGGCTAGATGAATGCTAGAATACTCTAAGAATGGAATAAAAAATGAAGTTATCACAAAAAATTGTGTGCAAAACATTATCAAGGTGACGAAATCGTTTGCCTTTGTTTAAACTGTAAGTAGCATCCGGCACCCACCGAACGACAGGTAAGTAGTAAGACAGGAAATTTCAACTTTCAAGCAGGTAAAGGGACAAAATGGCGATTGAAGCAGAATATGACAAAATGATTAGAAATATACCAAATTTTTTAGGGATGAGCCCATGTGGTGGAAGTATCTTTTAGAGGCTACAATATTTAATTTTGGTGTCATTAGTGCGGACCTATTATGGACTAAGTTTTGATTGATTGATTATGTGGCTATAGCCTAAAGTCTCAAGTATTGTGTCGATCAAGCCTCAAGATGGCTATCTCAATTAAAAAATGGTTATAATCTATATTGATGTAGTTTATGTGATCCACTCTACCAGAAAATTACTAAACCTTGGTCAAATTAAAAATAAAACCTCCACAACAAACTTCTAGTTCACAAGAGCTGAATGTTGACACAGTACAAAACTCGGCTCCACCTCATAACATTCATTAAAAAAGGCAATCCGACTCTATTTCTTGGATATCTGGGAGGAAGTGAATGAAAGGCGATGTACCTTGTTCTTAGAAGACAGTATATTTTCAAGAAAAGTAGAAATCAGATGTGGGTATTGATACATTATGTAGCTACTCATGGAAGTAGTAAGTGAAAGGGACTAACAGATTAAGCTCATGACACACCATACCGCAAGGCCCCTTCACCGATGCCAACAGTCTGCAATATATTTTTCTAAAACAAACGAAATCAATTTTAGACATCCATAACCAAACAACAGCACGCGCCGCGAAAGGAAATGAAAACGTCCGTGATGCTAGACTTCTAAATACTTGGCACTATTTCATCAAGACAATTACATCATCGTCATTCACATCCAGTTTATTCCATAACCACACTTAAAAACGTCATTTAAAATCAAGTCTCAGTCTCAATACATACGGTAGAACCAGAAAATTTCAAAACCAAGTGTTTAATACTCAAATTATACTGAATAACTTTGTGCTACCAAAAATGAACCTCAAAATTAATTTCCTCTATATTTAAGATTAGCAATAACAAGAACACACAAGGCTCCTAAAATTTTTTTTTTTTAAAAAAAAGGGAAGCAATCTCAACAATCCAGTACTATCTGATTAACAAATATGAATCAGAATACCCATTGAAATAGAAATGATGAAAAAGTAATCATTAATCAAAAATTAATTGAAGCAAAAGAAAGACTCTATTTGGAAATGGTGAAAAGAGCTACATCGAGCATGCAAGACATTCCAGAAGGGTCAATTTCTCGACTTCCATGTCAATACCTTGGGTCATCCATCGGTTCTACCTGTGTGTTCCCTTGTGTTTTTTCTTATTTGCTTTGGCATTTCTTCTTTTTCCAATTTTCCCAATTTTTTTGCATTTCTTGCCATTTTTTTGGACCGTCTCTTTAACCTGCAGATTAGTCACACATTACTATTAGGGCTTCGATACTTGTTGAACACTTCACTTCCATTGTACAACAAATTGGGGAGAGAAGAGAGACGAAGAAAATACCTATATAAAACGAACCCTAACACATGGTATTAAAGCACCACACGAACAACAATACTTGTCATTTGGGCCCAACGAACATACAGCGCAGCTCAGCAACAGATTGAAAGGAAGAGCGTCGATGATACGATGACGAACAAAGGGTTTCCCGATTATGATAATCAAGTTAGTATCTCTAGTCTCTTACTTGTGCTCCGTTTATTTTGCTTATTTCAACACGCTTTTAAACTAATTATATTTAAATTATAATTTAGAAATTATAAAAATTTGATATTAATAAACTTAAAATCAGTCGAATCTACAATTATCTCATTGACTAATTAATATAAATTACCAAAATATAATTGTCAAGTTATCTAACTTTGATCTGCAAGGTGGTGCAATAAAACGAATGGGAAGTATTATTTTGTGCCCTTTCAGAGCCAACGTGCGTTTACACCGAATGACTCCTTTTGCTTATGCATCGTGTTCAAGTCATAAAATCTTACCTTGATTATCCACTTAGATAAAATAGACAAAAATGCACCTCAATACTGCGATTATTGTAAACCGCAGCATTGTGTGCGAAATATCGTATTAATTCAAAACGCCTACTTTATTCCCTCTTAGCGTCCATTACATAAAAATCGCACATAAAGTATCACAAAAATCATCATAAAAATTCCAAAACCCAGCTATGTTTTGACTTGTGTAAAAATTTAATTAACCAACCTAATAACTAAAACAACCACGAACCCTCTTCAATTCCACAACCCGTACGTCGGTCTGCCTCTCGCTCACTTCGTTTCTCTCCTTAATCTGCCCACCGTACTCCAAAACTTCACTCTTATCTCTCTCTCTGATGAGGATGCATAACCTTTCAAATCTATCCGGGCACAATATTCTCATTTATAATTTCAGCTCCTACCTTGTTAGCAAGGAAGATGGGAAAAAGGATTGGCAATCACTGAAATTGTGGAATTCGATCAAGTGAGAAATTTTGGGAAATATCTGTGTTAGATAATGTTATTTTGTATTATTTATTTCTATTTATAGTCCGATATTTATAATAGTGTGAATTGTTATTAGATATATGTTTAGGATATTTGTCTGAATTTTTATTTGATAAAAAATATCTAGATTCCGTTGGTTGAGTATAAATCCTGTGTGGTAGTCGGTTTAGGGTTATTTTAACTAGTATTATTGGATACAATTAGTTGATATTTCTATAATTTAATCTTTCCATAAGATATCTTAGTTAGTTTTATGTATTATTTTGTTTATAATAGGTTCGATTCTTAATGAAAACAGTTATTCTTTCGTCAAATATTTCTCTCTTGGTTATTCAAGAAATCTTGTAATTTGTGAATTAGTTCTTGAGTCGCTTGATTAACTCATTGGTGCTTGTCTCTGTGTGAGTTAAATGCTTTAGATCTAGTGTTATTTCGTTGGGATTTGAATCTTATTTTCAGTGTTATCCATTCCCATTCTTTTGATTATCCTGTGTTCTGCTTATCTTGAGAGTTAGATTTGGAGCATCGCTTAAATATCACTCTCTCCTCCCTTATTACTTTCCTCTCTCCTTTTTCATATCGCAATATTGGAGGTTAATTCTCTCTTCTTAGTTAGATCTTTCTCTTTTTGTTGAATATGTGCAATTTCTTAGGTTTTCCCAATTTTTATAGGGTTTTTTCTTCGATTTTTCGCATTTGATGCGTTTTACGCGTTTTGAGTTTTTTTGGTTTCCAATTTGATTCAGTTTTCGATATTGTTTTGTTCGAATTGATTAAGGCAAATTGTGTCAGATGTTTTCGAATGTTTCAAAATTTTAGGTCTTTTAGGAGTTTCGAATTATATTAGCAAGCATTGAATGTCGATTT
Source organism: Bassia scoparia (assembly GCA_008642245.1). NCBI lineage: Eukaryota > Viridiplantae > Streptophyta > Magnoliopsida > Caryophyllales > Amaranthaceae > Bassia > Bassia scoparia. The sequence goes on along the minus strand of SNQN01002280.1, from coordinate 24,935 downwards.
TTTTAGTCATAACTAGAGCTTCTCCTATAGATTGGTTTCGAAGTTTTGGTTTTGTTATTCTGAAATGTTTGATTCATGACTGTCAATTGTTTTTTGTCAATTGGGGTTTTGGATTCTGGTCAAATCTAGCAGAAATTAATTATGGTTATTTATTTATTAGTTTCGTTTGTTGCCTTAGATTGCTTCAATTATTGCTTACTGTTCGTTTTTCCTACTGTTAATTGCACAGCATCTGGATTTCGTACAGTGAAAGTTCCCTAATCTACTTAGTTGTATGGTCTTTCCTCCAATTTGCTAGCCAAAGCTCTCACATTCTCACAGATTGCTACTCGAACTCCTCAGACCCCCCCCCTAGATGCTGGATGAACGGACAAGATGTCCACAGGAATAGTTATTTTTTTAACAATTGGTGCGTCTGCTAACTACCTGATATCATTTAAAGTGTTTTAGTTTTTACTGGGTTTGATTTCCTGCTCTTGTTGTTCGGTCCTTTTTTAAAATTTCTGAAATGTTAATAACGAATGAATAAGTCCAGTTTATGCAACCGTAAAATTTCTTCTTTCATTCATCAGTTCGCTAGTAATAAAATGTCAAAACGAATTGTCTGCATCTCCATATCTATATTGAGTTTGTTTATAATTTTAATGTGTATGTATATGTCTTTCCATTTCACTTGCCATTTGGGTGTTCTGTGTAGACAATTTGCTCATTTTTCACCTATAGCTACTCAGGTTATGTATATGCTATTCTATTCACTACTACCCAAAATTGATTAAAACACAATTTAGAGACCGTGGTTATTAATACATCAGATCTAATATTAAGAGACTGGATATTCATGAAACGTCTCTATACTTATCTAAAAGACCGGTTATGATGAACATCTCTTAAAGTTCACAAAGAAACCGATTTTAATGTAAACCGTGTCTTTGATCTTAGTGGCCCAGTTTCGATCTCTAGCAACACCTCACGTTTATATTTAATCTCTCATATCCATCTCAAACCTCCACTCTCTCTCCTCTCTTTTTTTTTATGCGTCTTCCTCATCCTTCCCTGTTTCAACTCCTCTCTCTCTCTCATTCTTTCCCCGTCACCAAGGTTAAGTTCATCATGTTCATAAAATCAGAAGAATAAAATGGACTGTATCTAGTTTTTATAGGAAGTAGAAAATCAACATTTTTTTTTAGTTTTGTAGAAATAATGTTTGTAACTTTGTATGAATTTATTATTTAATTAGTAACATTCAAATTAGTATTGTTTTGGTTAATTGTTAGTCGTTAGATATTAGTAGATTTATGTAGTGACACTAGGTGAAATAAATTAGGTCAGTTGACTGCTGATTTTTTATTATAAAACCAAGAGGACGGTTGTGTAGAAAAAAACGGTCTCTTTTGTATAAAAATCATAATTAGCTATAAGACCGTTTAGTTTTATCAGTCCGTCTCTTCCGCCTCATAAGAGACCGGTTGCTGTCTGCACGGCTCTTTGATTGATAATAGACCACAAAAAATAACGGTCTCTTACCTAGAGCCCATTGACCTTGAGACCGGTGTTTGCGTCGTTGGCTTTTTTGTGTTGATTCATTCTGCATTGTTAGATACTATTTATTTTTGGGTTAATTGTGTAGGTACTTATGGCATCTATCTCTTATGGAGCTTGATGAGGGAAGTTTTATACCTCTGTCTAAGAGTTACATTAGCCGGTTTCAAGAATGTAGTCTATTCATTTCACTCAAGTCCATTCCTTCCTTTCGTCTATGTATATCAAAACTACTTCAAATGAGAAGAATAAAAAAAAGAAACTTCTGTTTTGGCAGTGTTGTCAGGATCTCTTTATGCATCAGTGTATATTTGTCATTAAGGGTCAAGTTCACATCTGGGTTAATTGCCGCATTCTTTGCGCATGAAGGTGCACTAAATGGCTGCATTGAGATTGCTTACAATACTGTTGGCTTCTTTTCTACTCGCATGGTTTGGCAGTGCCGTCAGTAATTAACAGAAGTCTTTATTCAACTTAATTTTGTTTCGCTGAAGTGATAATCGTACTAATTGAACTTCCGTATCGGGTTTCATCTATGATCTAAGGCGATACTGGCAGACATTTGCTGAGAAAGATACGAAAGGCAACTGCAGCTGCTTCAGGGTTTACAGGTCTACGGATGATGTCGAACAAGGATTTGAATCAGTTATATCTTACCTTGGACCGGAGAAATGGAAGCAACAAGCAGTTTGGTCTCTCTTTAAATAAATTTTTTAAACTTATTTGCAGTTTTCTCTTATTAAACTCTTAATTGCTTGGATATGATGCGTCAGAGGGTGCATTTGCACATGCTTTGGTTCTTCCTCACAACTTGAGCCATATCTTTCTGCGAATGAAGATGTTCTTCAAGAAGCGAATACTGTAACAGCAAAGAACATGAAGTTGTCTTTGATGCAAACATTGTTGTCACTGGCGTGGCCTTGCAAATTTTATCTTGGATAACAAGTCTTGAGATGCAAATGTAGAAGACTCCACCCTTAAATGCTTCAAGGTATTACATCACAGTTTCACGACATCAATGTGTTAGTTATTAGGCGATGGCCAACCAAAAGCTTATCTAAATAATGACTTCATCAAAGTTTCATTTTTCTTGTTCAATATTAACATGGTAAGAATTCAAATAGTAAAGCAAACAAGAACATTGTGCTAACAAAATTGATGGGTCATATAACTTCTTTTTCTTTCTTTTTTTGTTATCTATTTGTCACACAACTTAGTTTAGGTTGTTTGTTTTCAGGATTATGGTAATCTTGCTAAGGATTAGCTATTTTGTTCTTTTGGACCGAATGGAGTTGGTAAAACTACTGTTTCATTGTTTGACTGGATTACACCAGTGACAGTGAAGATGGTAAACATTGTTAAGATTCAACACATTTTGATTCTAATCTTTCGGTGATTTCATTTAACCAGAATTCTATTGGTCTACAGTTTCAGCTTTAAAATGCTCACTGACGTGCAATTAAGCATCTAATGAACTGTCTTCTTTTCTTGAATCTATTCGTATTCTTGAGATTTACTGACTGGCCAAGAGCACCTTAGCCTCTTTGCAAAGATAAAGGGATGCCGTGCTACATATCAAACGGTATGTGTGGCCTAAACACTCAGTCTTCATAGCCTTTGATCTGTTCCTTTCGTTTCAAGTTATGATATTCTTTACTTTTTGCATTTGTACTTTTCATGAGTATGTATTTTTGTTCCAACATCCTACTCCAGTTCAGTTGACTCAAAGGGGCTTTCTACTTACTCTTAGTATATGGGACGCTCGCATATTTAATGGGGGCCGATCGCAGCAACAGCTTCGCAGCGCGCCTGATGAGTCTGCCCGTCCATACACCCGTCCATACCTGGAGCAGCAGTGTCAGACTCTTTATTGTTGTTGTATTTTATTTGAAGTTGTGATTCATGTATTTATAGTGTATATTTTTAACAAGATCATTTATTGTATCTTACCCAATTTAGATGGATTATATTTAATTAATGTAAACTGTAGTACCAATTTGCCCCTCCATAAAGGCAATGATAAACACCACAATTGCAATTGTTCCAATTCTAAAGAATAACTGCCTCAAACCATCTCTTGATCTCATTTGCAAAGCTGAAACACTTTTTCTTGCCAAGCACCCTTAAAATTAGTTTAATTCAAGATGATTTGACTTATTCTTTAGCATTTTCTGAATTTTTCTGGATATTTTCTATCATTTTTGGCAATTTTCGAATTTTTCAACAATTTAATTAATTTCGTAATATTAAATTATGAAATAGTTCCAAAATTCATAAATTTAACAAAACACAATATGTTTTAAAGGAATTTTATGTAATATTTTTCCATATTTTGGAGTGTGAAGAATTATTGATTTCCAAGCAAAACGCAACCAGCAAACGGCATTTTCGGGAGCTTCCGGCCGCACCCAAGTGTGAGGCCACACAATATCTCCCAATCGAATCATGGTTTTGTGTAAAATTTCGCAAATCAAATAAAAAACATCATAGCAAAGGGGCAAGACTTTGGGTAATTACGCCTAAGGATAAACCCAACTAGCTAATTTATGCCCGTTCTTGCTCTCCAACTCGATTTTCTATTAATACCAGCACCATCGGCTCATTCCAAAAACACGCACTACAATCCTTCCATCTCTCTCTTTCTCTCCATTTACTCTCTCCCTCTCTTCCATTAAATTCTCACAAGAAACTCTTTCAAATTCCAACACTAAAAAACATCAATACACATTTCAAATCAAGTGATCAGGCATTCAAAGCAATCGTTGAGGATTTTTCGACCACCATATGTTGGTATAACTATAGCAAAACCATATAGACTCTTCCCTTCTCTTCTCTTAAATATCTTATTTTGCTTGTTTTTATCCTTTGCTTTCATGTGTAATATGACTATATAAACTATAGACATTCTTAACATGTAAAACCTCTTATTTTCTTTGTTTTCTTTCGATTCAATTTATTGTCATACTAACTTTTCTTGTCTTTTCATGTAATGCACTTGCGAGCATTTCGATTCTCAATGCTAACACTTATTTGTTGCCTTTTCATTTGATATCGATTCGAGAAGTCATTTTATTTCTTCCTTAGGTAATTCTAATCGTTATTTTCTTTGTATATATCTCTCGTCACCATGATCTTGTTATTAAAGACCTATTAATTGTTTCGCATAATTAAGATATTTGACAAACGGTCTTAGGCTCTTATCTTATCTAATTCAAGGCAACATTCATAGTTTCATGCATATCACTTGCCTGTCACAAAGGATCATAGCGTATAATATGTATTGTTCGATATTACATTGTGAATTTGCAATTGACCTATGTAGCGCTAGATGCGGGGGTGTTGTGCACTATTTCTCCTTCCTCGTCCCCCTAATCCAGCGCCTTGGTTCGACTACAACGGTGAGTCATTCGCTCTTTAGTGCACTTATAGAGACTTAAAACGGGTTCCGCGGCTTCCAAGAAGGGCAGATCACTTCTAATTCAAGTTTTTCGTTTCTATGACCCTCAATGCCAAGCATACTCACACTATTCAAATAACAAGACTATCATTTCTTTTCAATACGGCTGTTTGACGATGGGTGAAAGTTACCCTGCTGGGTTAGAGGTACCGACCTGTACGGTCCGTGTGACGCCCCGCCCGTTATGTACACTTGGCTTTCATTTTAGTGAAAATAACAAAAAACACTTTTTTGCTATCAAAGCTCGGGTTTTTGTAATCCCGCGCTGTTTGGCTCCATTCGGTCCCAAAAGACAAAATAGCTAATCCTTAGCAAGATTCATCCATAATCCCTGGATAAACAAACAACTTAAACTAAGTTGTGTGACAAATTAGATAACAAAAAGAAAGAAAGAAAGAAAGAAAGAAAGAAAGAAAGAAAGAAAGAAAGAAAGAAAGAAAGTTATATGATCCCTCAATTTTGTAGCACAATGTTCTTGTTTTCTTTACTATTTGAATTCTTATCCATGTTTGAATATTGAAACAAGAAAAATTAAACTTTGATTGAAGTCATTATTTAGATGTAGCTTTTGGTTTGGCCATTCGCCTCATATAACTAAGCACATTGATGTCGTGAAACTGTGATGTAATGTACCTTGAAAGCATTGTAGGGTGGAGTCTTCTTRCATTTGCATCATCCAAGACTTGTTGATCCAAGATAAAATTTTGCAAGGCCACGCAGTTGGACAACAATGTTTGCATCAAAGACACYTTCATGTTCTTGCTGTTTTACAGTATTCTCTTCTTGAAGAACATCTTCATCGTCAGAAGATATGGGCTCAAGTTGTGAGGAAGAACCAAAGCATGTGCAAATGCTACCCTCTGWCGCATCATATCCAAGCAATTAGAGTAGTTAATTAGAGGAAAACTGCAAATAAGGTTTAAAAAATTTATTTAAAGAGAGACCAAACCTGCTTGTGTGCTTCCATTTTCTCCGGTCCAAATGTAAAGANGAAGCTCCCGAAATGAGCCGTTTTGCTCGGGTGTGCGTTTTTGCTTTGGAAATTCATAACTAATTTTCCACWACTCCAAAAATTATGGAAAAATATTCATAAAATTCCTTGTAAAACATATTGTGTTTTGTTAAAATTTCATGAATTTTGGAATTATTTTCATAATTTAATTAATTATCGCAAAATTAATTAAATTGTTGAAAAATTCCGAAAAATTGCCAAAAATGATTAGAAAAATTCCGAAAAATTCTAGAAAAATGTCTAAAAATAAGTCAAAATCATGTTGAAATTAAAACTAATTTTTAAGGGTGCTTTGGGCAAGAAAAAGTGTTTCAGCTTTGCAAATCGAGATTCAAGAGCATTGTTTGAGGCAGTTATTCTTTAGAATTGGACCAATTGCATTGTGGTATAGTTTTATCATTGGCCTTTATGGAGGGGCAAATGTAGGTATCTACAGTTACATATACATATAAATATCAATTTCCATYTAAATTGGGTAAGAATTACAAATAAATGAGTCTTGTTACAAAATCATACACTATAAATAACATGAATCACAACTTAAAATAAAATTACAACAACAAATAAAAGGTCTGACCCTGCTGCTCCTGTATGGACGAGGTGTATGGACGAGGCAGACTCATCAGGGCTCTGCTGCGAAGCTGTTGCTGCGTATGCGGGCCTGCCTCATTTAATCATGCGAGGCTGCCTCATTATACTAAGAGTTGAAGTAGAAAGCCCCTTTGATGTCACTTGAACTGGAGTAGGATGTTGGGTAACAAAAATCATACTCATGGAAAAGTACAAATGCAAAAGTAAGAGAATATCATAACTTGAAACGAAAGGAACAGATCAAAGGCTATGAAGTACTGAGTGTTTTAGGCATACATACCGTTGATATTGTAGCACAAGGCATCCCTTTTATCTTTGCAAAGAGGCTAAGGTGCTCTTGGCCAGTCAGTAAATCTCAAAGAATATCGAACTAGATTTCAAGAAAAGAAGACAGTTCAT
>SNQN01002280.1:0-17912 GCA_008642245.1 Bassia scoparia | reverse complement strand
ATAGTGCTTAATTGACTTCAGTGACATTTTAAGCTGAAACTGTAGACCAATAGAATTCTAGGTTATAATGAAATCACCGAAAATGAATCAAAAGGTTGAATCTAACAATGTGTAACCATCTTCACTGTCGGTCACTCGGGTAACCAGTCAAACATGATAACAGATAGTTTATCCAACTCCATTCGGTCCAAAAATACAATAATAGTAATCCCTTAGCAAGAATCCATAATCCCTGAATAACAAACAACACAAACTAAGTTGTGTGACAAATTAGATAACAAAAAAAGAAAAGAAAAAGAAAGTTAATATGACCATCAAATTGTGCTTAGACACAATTTCTGTTGTTCTTACTATTGAATTCTATCATTGAATATTGAAACATAGAAACAATTGAAACTTATGAAGTCATTTTTAGATAAGCTTTGGTTTAAGGCCATCGCCTCAAAACTAGCACATTGAGTCGTGAAAAGCTGTGATGTAACTGACAGCTTGAAACTATTGTAGGGGAGTCTTCTTACATTATGCATCATCCAATGGACTGTTGATCCAAGATAAAATTTGCCAACGCCAGCGACAAGTGACAACAATGTGTGCATCATAGACACTTCAATTTCTTGCTGGTTACAGTATTCTGCTTCTGAAGAACCATCTTCATTCGTCAGAAGATAATGGCTCAAGTTGTGAGAAGAACCAAAAGCATGTGCCAAATTGCTACCCTTCTGACGCACTCATATCCAATGCAATTTAGAGTAGTAATAAGAGAAAACTGCAAATAAGTTTAAAAAATTATTTAAAAGAGAGACCCAAACACTGCTTGTTGCCTTCCATTTTCTCCGGTCCAAGTTACAGATATAACTGATTCAAATCCCTTTTTCGACATCTCCGTTAGACACTGTAAACCCTGAAAGCAGCTGCAGCTTGCCTCTTCGTATCTTTCTCGCAAATCTCACTAGCTATCGCCTTAGATCAAAGTGAAAGCCCCGATACGGAAGTTCATAGTACGATTCATCACTTCAGCGAAACAAATAAAAAAGTATGAAAAAGACTCTGTTAATTACTGACCGCTACGCCAAACCCCAGCGAGTAGAAAGAAGCCCAACCAGACTGTAAGCAAATCTCAATGCAGCCCATTTGAGTCACCTATCAATGCAGCAAAGAATGCGGCCAATTACCAGAGTGAAACAGACCCTTAATAAACAAATATACACCTGATGCATAAAGAGTCACTGATCACACTGCCAAAAACAAGAAGTTTCTTTTTTCTTTTCTTCCATTTGAGCTAGTTTTGATAACAAGACAAAGGAAGGAAGGACTTGAGTGAAATGAGATAGATACATTCTTTAGAAAACCGGCTAAATGTAACTCTTTAGACAGAGGTATAATAACTTCCCCATCAAGCTCCATAAGAGATAGAGCCATAATACCTACAACAGAAACCACACCAAAAAAAATAGTATCTAACAAGCACGAAGAATCAACACACAAAAAAAGCCAACAACCGCAAACATCGCGGTCTCAAGGTCAAGGCTCTAGGTAAAGAGACCGTATTTTTGTGGTCTCTTAATCAATCAAAGAGACCGGTGCAGCACAGCAACCGGTCTCTTAGAGGCGGATAAGAAAGACGACTGATAAAATAAACGGCTCTAAGCTAACTTATGAGTTATACAAAAGAGACCACGTTTTTTTCTACACAACCGTCCTCTGTTTTATAATAAAAAAGTACAGCAGTCAAACTGACCTAACTTATTTCACCTAATAGCACACAAAATCTACTAATATCAACGACTAACAAATCAAGTAACCAAAAACAATAACATAAATGAATGAACTAATTAAATCAATAAATCAATACAAAGTACAAACAATTATTTCTACAAAACAAAAAAAGAACTGAATTTCTACTTCGCACTAAAAACTAGATAAGTCCTTTTCATCTTCTGACTTTATGAACAATGATAACTCTAACCTGGGAGGAAAAGAATAGAGGAGAGAGAGAGTTAGAAACAGAGGAAGGATGAGGAAGACGCATAAAAAAAAAAGAGGAGAGAGAGTGGAGGTTGAGATGGATAGAGAGATTAAATATAAACGTGAGTGTTGCAGAGATCGAAACTGGGCCCACTAAGATCAAAGAACACGGTTTACATAAAATCGGTTCTTGTGAACTTTAAGAGATGTATCATCAATAAACCGGTCTTTTAGATAAGCTAAGAGAACCGTTTCATGAATATCCAGTCTCTAATAAGATCTGATGTAATACATGCAACCACGTCGCTAAATTGTGTTTTACCAATTTGTAGTAGTGAATAGAACATAGCAATATACAAGAGAGCGAGAGAGCGTATAGGAAACATGAGCAATTGCTACACCAGAACACCCAAAGCAAGGAAATGGAAAGACATAAACATACACATAAATGATAACACAAACATCAATAAGACTATGAGATGCAGACAATCGTTCTGACAGTCTTGATACTAGCGAACTGATGAATGAAAGAAGAAAAATTTTACCGTGCATAAACTGGAACTATCATCGTACTATTAACATTTCAGAAATTAAAAAGACCGAACAACAAGAGCAGGAAATCAAACCCAGTAAAAACATAAAACAACTTTAAAAATGATATCAGGTAGTAGAAGCAGACGCACCAATGTTAAAAAAAAGCACTATACCTGTGGACATCTTGCCGTTCATCCAGCAGCTAGGGTCCTGAGGAGTTCGAGTACAACTGTGAGAATGTGAAGACTTGGCTAGCAAATTGGAGAGTAAAAGACCATACAACTAATAAGAATTGGGAACCTTCACTGTACGGAAATCCAGAATGCTCGCAATCTAACAGAGCGAAAAAACAACAGTAAGCAATAATTGAAGCAATCTAAGGCAACAAACGAAACTAATCAAATAAAATAACCATAATTAAATTTCTGCTAAGATTTCGACAGAAAAATCCAGAAACCCCCAATCGACAAAAAAAAATTCGACAGCATGAAAATCCAAACACTCAGCAATAACAAAACCAAAACTGAAAACCAATCTATAGGAAGAAGCTCTAGTAGACAAAAAAATCGACATCAATGCTTGCGTAATATAATTCGAGAAACGTTCCTAAAAAGAAACCTAAAATTTAAACCCAATTGAAAACAATCTGACACAATTTGACCTCAATCAAATTCGAACAAAAGACAATAATCAAAACTGAATCAAATTGGAAACCAAAAACAACGTCAAAACGTAAAAACCCATCAAAATGCGAAAAAATCGAAGAAAAAACCCTATAACAAAATTGGGAAAACCTAAAGTAAATGCACATATTCAACAAAAAGAGAAAGATCAACTAAAAGAGTAGATCTAACCTCCAATATTGCGATATGAAACAAAGGAGAAGGAAAGTAATAAGCGGAAGGAGAGAGTGATATTATAAGCGAGGCCACAAATCCTAACTCTCACAGATAAAGACGAACAAGGAAATCCAAAAGAAGGAAGGAAAACACGAAAAAAGAACTTCAAATCCCCAACAGAAATCACTAGATCAAGCTTTAACTCACCACAAGAGCACAAGCACCAATGAGTTAATCAAGCGAACTCCACAGAACCTAAGTCACAAATTCACAAGATTTCTGAATAACCAAGAGAGAATATTTGACGAAAGAATAAACTGATTCATTAAAGAATCGAACCTATTGATAAAACAAAAAATACATAAACTACTAAGAATCATGGAAAGATAATAATCTACTAGAAATAGCCAACTAATGTATCCAAAATACTATTAAATAACCCTAAAACCGACTAACCACACAGGATTTAACTCAACCAACGCGAAATCAGAATATTTTTAACCAGACAAATAGAATAATATCCAACAAACAATATCCTAACAACAAATATCCTCACACACAATCAACTAAACAATCGAGACTAAAAATAGAAATAAAATACAAAATAAATTATCCTAACAACCAGATATTCCCAAAATCTCACGATCCGAAATTCCACAATTTCCGAGGGCATCCAAGTATTTCCCCATCTTCCTTGCTAACAAGCGTAGGAGCTGAAATTATAAATATGCAGAATATGTGCCCGGATAGATTTGAAAGGGCTATGCATCCCCATCAGAGAGAGAGAATAAGAGAGTTTTGAGAGTACGGTGGGCAGATTAAGGAGAGAAAACGAAGTGAGCGAGAGGCACACCACTACGGTGTGGGAAATTCGAAGAGGTCGTGGTTGTTTAGTTATTAGGTTACGATTAAATAAATGCTTTACAAATCAAAACAAAGCTGCGGTTGGAATCTTTATGATGATTTTGGATACTTATGTGACATTTATTATGAAGGACGCAAGAGGGAAAGAAAGTGAGGCGTTTTGAAAAATAACGCATAATTTCGCACCAAATGCTGACGGTTACAATAATCGGCAGATTGAGGTGCATTTTGTCTATTTTACTAAGTGGAAATCAAGGTAACAGATATTTAGACTTGAACACAGGATGCATAAGCAAAAGGAGTCATCTCGGTGTAAAACCACGTTACGGCTCTGGAAAGAGGCATCTACAAATAATACTTCCCATTCGGTTTACGCAGAACCACCTTCGCAGATCAAAGTTAGAAACTTGACAATGTATAAAAATTTTGGTAAATTTATAAGTAAGTAAAATATCAATAGATAATTTAGATTCACTGATAAGTTTATTAATATCAAGATTATAATTCTAATATTAAATTAAATAATAATTAGTTTAAAGCGGTCGAAAATAAGCAAAATAAACGAGCACAAGTAGAGACTAGAGATACATAACGATTATCATAATCGGGGAAACCCTTTGTCGTCACGTACATGTCGACCCGCTCTCTCAGCTTCAATCTGTCGGAGAACGCTGCTTATGTTCGCGTTGGGCCAAATCGACACAAGTATTGTCTGTAGGCGGGTGCTTAAGACCATGGTAGGGTTCGTTTATAAGGTATCTTCCTTTCGTCTCTCCTTCTCCCCCAAGTGTACAATGGAAAAGTGAAGGTCAACAACGTATCGAACGCCTAATAGAATGTGTGCTAATCTGCAGTTAAAGAGTACGAGCCAAAAAAATGCAAAAGAAGAGCAAAACAATGTGAAATGGAAAAGAAATGCCAAAGCAGAAACAAAACACAAGGGAAACCGACATAGGATAGAACCGATGGATGACCCAAGGTATGACCATTGGAAAGTCGAGAAATTGACCCTGCTGGAATGAAATCTGCAATGCTCGATGTAGCCTTTCCACATTTCCCACAAATACGAGTCTTTCTTCGGCTTCAATTAATTTGTGATTAATGCATTACTTCTTCAATTTATTCTCAAATGGTATTCATGATCAATCTGTTAATAGATACGCACTGGATTGTTGAGAGTGCCCCTTTTTTTAAAACAATAAATTTAGGAGCCTTGTGGCTGTTCTTGTCTATTGCTACTCTTAAATATGAGAGAGAAATATAATTGAGGTTCATTGGTAGCACCAAAGTTATTCAGTATATTGAAGTAAAGACACTTGTTTGCCATAATTCTGGTTCTACCGTATGTATATGAGACCTGAGACCTTGAATTTGTAAAGCACGTTTTTAAGTGGGTAGTGGAATAAACTGATGTAATGACTGATGAAGTAATGTCTGATAAATAGTCGCCACAAGTAATTTAGAAGTCTAGCATCACGGACGGTTTTTCATTTCCCTTCGCGGCGCGGCGTTGGCTTGGTTATGGATTCTAAAATTGATTCGTTGTTTTCAGAAAAATAATTGCAAGAGCTGTGGCCATCGGTGAAGCGCCTGGCGGGAGGTGTGTCAGGTGAGCTTAATCTGTTAGTCCCTTCACTTATACTTCCCATGAGTAGCTACAACAATGTATCAATACCCACATCTGAATTCTATACCTTTTCTGAAACATATACTGCTTCTAAGAACAAGGTACACGCCTTCATCACTCCCTCCCAGACACTATCCAGAGAAAGAGCGGATGTGCCTTTTTAATGAAATTTATGGGTAGAGAGCCGAGTTTTGTACTGTGTCAACATTCAGCTAACCTTTGAACAAAGTTCTAGTTGGGCAGGTTTATTTTATTTGAACCAAAGGTAGTAATCTGGTAAGTGGACAGCCATCAAACTACATCACAATATAGTTATAAACCATTATTAATTGAGAAGCCACTTGAGGCTTGAGACACAATACTCTGAGACTTATAGGCTATAGCCCACATAATCAACAATCAAAACCTAGTCCCAAAGTAGGCCACACATGACACCAAAAGTAAAATCAGTAGCCATCTAAAAGATACTTCCCATCCCCACAACTTGGGACTCATCCCTAAAAAACTTTGTATATCTTCTAAGTCTCCCATCGCCATTTGTCCCCTTTACGTCTGAAAGTTGAAATTTCCCGTCTCACTACTACCTGCGTCGGTGGCTCGGAGCCTCTTACAGTTTAAACCAAGGCAACGATTTCCTCACCTTGATATGTTTGCACAACCAATTTTTTGTTATAACTTCATTTTTATCCATTCTTAGAGTACCTAGCAATTCATCTAGCCAACCGCCACCGATGTGTGACGCCTACGTTTGTATTGTCCTTCCTTGGAAGTCCACTTAGAGTCCCGCAACTCACACCCTCGTGGGCTAGGCTACTTGTTCCATTAAGCAACCTCGACTAAATCTTGAGTTAAGCTAATCTTGTAATAATCACGCGGTCTTTGAAGCTGAAACTTACCAAAGCACGCTGTCACTGACGGTGTGGAATCGCAAAAACCGGGCCCAGGAGAGAATGGAAAAATAGTTGCCACCTGAATTGCGTAAGAAAAAACCAAAAACCTAAGGCTATCAATATAGAATTTCCTTAAATTTAACTAAGAACTACTGCAAAACGAAAAAGGAAAACAAGGAAAAGAAAATGCGAAGAAGGAAAAAGAAGTAGAGAAAGAAAGAATAAAAAATGAAAACTACCTGAAACGAATTCCGACAACGTGTAAGACGCGGTAGAAGATCGAGCCAAGGAGATACATTGGGACGTGATTGAAGAGAAGGAACAGTAAAAAACAAGAGAGAAGTATTGCTCTCTCTCATCAATACGTGTCCGTAAAAAGCAACAAATAAAGTACTGTTCTCCGATCGCAAAAACGCAACAAAGCGATGTTGCCGACCTAGGCAAAACGTCATAAACATGCCAAGGCTTGAGTTAAGAACTGTAATAAATAAGTGGTAGAAAACAACCACCACCAACGGCACCTCCTCAGCCACAACCAACACCACAAAGAAACGGAACACCAACCACCACTCCGATGTACTAACCTGAACACCCCCACCAGCCCGGATCCGCACGACGCATCGCACACAACCAACTCGCGAAACGACGACCCTACAACGAACTCAGCAACCCAATGAACCACCTTAGTTCGCCAACGCACCTCGCAACATCATATTGGGGAGGGACGACACCCAACGAAACCTTCAAACGACCCCATAATGGAACCTGGGCACCCATCGAAAGTTGACGCGAATGTGTAGGGGTGAAAGAGGGGGAAGAAAAACCTTCGAGCGACGATGACGATGGGCTTGAGCGCGCAACCAACCTGGCCAACCACGGCCAGCGACTAGTCAAATGAACGAATCTAAAGCAAGACCCGACAGGGGTTCGAAGCACCCACGCAGAGTAAGGTTCGAATAACCCGATTAAGGACGAAGCGTGCCGCAACTGCTCGGAGGGTGTTGGCAACGTCAGCGGATGCGACGGTGAGGGGGGGGGACGACATGCGGCGCACGACTGGTAGGAGCGGTCTCAGTGGCGTGGAAATAACTAGGGGGGTGTGGTGGTGGCGGTGGTGCCCGGTGTGAAGGAAGGAGGGGGTGTCCTAGGAAAATTTAGTTAGTTAATAATTAGATAGAACGTAGTACTTGAAATATGTGGATAGTGTAGTTAAATTAGGTTTAAACATTTAGGTAAGGGTAAAGCCTAACATTCATAGCTACAAACTTAAAATATGGAAAAAAGTATGTGCGTTATTGTGATATGCCTAAAATGGAATTTGTCGTTGATCGATACGGAGGAAGTAATAAAAAATAAAAGGACAAAATGGTGAATAAAAAGTAAGACAACGTAGCCTTTAAGAAAAAAGCATTTTATCTATGTGCTTTAGTCTAAGAAGGAGAAAAGGATGTATCAACGCTTTCTAAAAGCGTACGCGCCTCGCCTAATGCCGCCTCACTTCGCTAACCCTAGGAACGCGAGCGCGCTTTTAAAACCCAGATGGTTATTTAGTACTTTATAAGAAAGCCTGAAGGTACACTATTTCCTGTGTCAGTTGAAGAACATGACTGGTTTCAACACTAGAGAGACCAGAGATTCCCGCACATTATAGGAAAGCAAAGAGACTCATCAAACTCTGTCGAGAAGTGTTCCCAGGCAGACCTCAAGGATTGCATCCTTATATAGGATGTACTGTTTTAATTTACTAGTCACTTCCTACACCATATGCAAGCTAATTCTCATTTCATGCGCCAAACCCCGCGTTAACGATGTTGGTGACCGTATAAGGAAGGTGGCCCTTTATTAGTCCTTAGCAAATACAAGATATGGATGTAAAGGTCATTACATTACAGACAGAATTAGGAGGAATAAAGGATGTCCAGTTAGCAAAAGTGGCATATTTATGTGCAGGGCTAGTTGTGTATTCTGTCAAACAGTCATGCAGCTTCCACTTCCTTTGTATTAATACGATACTATATATATAATGACAAATAGAGTAAATAATAAATAGAGATAAGATAAGTAATGAATTCGAGCAACAAGGAACAAAAACAAGAAACATAACCGAACTAAACACGTCCGTCCATTTAAATTGTCATTTAACTATTGGCTATGCACATTCATATCACCTACTGACATAGCTAGCCTATAAGGGAAAAAACATGGAGTGGGACTCTTGATTCGTTAAAAAAAGAAGACGAAATATATAACTCAACTAAGTAAAATTTATGTGGAACCTCCCAAATAGACACATTGGTCAGTTAGCGCGAACCCACATACGGATAATGCCAGATGAGTGATGATTGACGGATGATGATAAAGAAATAGCAAATATGCAATTAAGGATCAAAGTCCAGTTTGAACTGAAAATCAAATGGAAGAAAGATGATGTAATAGCAACCCGCCATTGCAAATCACGGTTTGAGCGTTTGATCATATGTAGAGAATTTTTGAATGAACTGATATCTTGATTAATGAATCTGGTAAAGCAAAAATTATCCAAACTTGCATATAAGGTGCTCAAAATCTGATAGCGATATTAAAGTAAAAATACCAGAGCTCAAAGCAATTACATTCAATTTGCACAAATAAATAGTTTGGCTGGTTAAAAGCTATAGTAAATTTTTGTATGGGCTAGCGCAGCACGCTTTGTGAAAACGGCGACAGCACTTCTGACCCAAAGTTTATGACCTGAAGGTTGTTAGGGATCTGATTTGGTCGAGCACTCGCATCGCCCCCCTCCTCCCTCAAAATACATAACGTAACAACCCCCAGACGCCACCCCCCATCCTCCAAAACAATACTCCCCTTTAGCTCACACTGAAGCTACACAAGGAAATTTAGTCCTTTTTTATAGGTTAGTGTGGGAACATTACAAATCCACGACGTACAGGTCATAGCTGCCAGGCACTTGAGATTTGACGGCGCTACAACTTCGTGTCAGGGTTGCCTAAGAACTTGCTGTAATGGATCTTTTTGTTTCTGAAAATTTATAGGAATATTAGATTGAATCTCGACATTCCATAGTAATTAACGCAACTCTGTAGGAACTCTCAATATAACCCCTTTGTTACTAATTACCTCGTACAACTTCTAAATTGTAGACCCTAGACAATATTTGGGGAGAAAGAGTAGAGAGAAAAAAAAGGACCATGTGAGAAGAGAGAGATAAGAAGAGTTAATGCCCCCAAAAAGCAAGTGGAGTCACCAATCGAATCAGAGCCTTAATCCATAGTGGTCGGCTAAACTGATTATCCAAGGTCTCATAGAATTTCCTCCACCTCTAACGACGTAGAGTCTGTCCGCTTGAACCAACAGTTTCAAATCGCTTTTAACTCCCTTCAACAATCATTCGTCTCCCCTACTCATTTAAAATCTCTCTGATCCCACTTTCCACTCTCCGACCGGTGCTCTAGTCTCGTCTCACAATGCCAACCAAACAAACATTTCCTTAATTTGCAATATCTGCAACTCCAACTGTCATGTAGAACTCATTCTGATTCTATCCGTCGATATTCCACACTAGTCTCACATCCTATCTCGTGACCCCTACCTTTGAATATGCCTTTCTGGAGCCAACTCCGTAAAGAGCAAATAGTGGTAAAATAGCAGCATCGTAATTTCCCTTAAACCTAGAGGGAATGCTCGATGCACCACAATCACCGTACCGCGCTCCATTACAGCCACCCTGACCGTAATACACCGGAAGCCAACATCTGATCAATACACCATTCTTGAAAAAACTTCCCAAATAGAAAGTGTACAAGTAAATAGAAAACGAAAGAAGTATAGTTCAATGTTAGAAGATTAAGATATAATTCAGTACTTCCTCCATTTTTTAGTGAATTCACTTGACTTTGGAGGCAGTTGGCAAATTTTGCCTAGGTGATAGGTGGTTGAATGTGGGAAAAGTTTGTGCCCCAACCAAGAAAGAAGACTAAGAGTGATGAGTAGTGTTAAAATAAGTTGGTGGGAAAAGTTATTAAGAGAGACAAAGGGAACTTTAGTGGCCCTTATCTAAAAAGGAAAAAACCAAAGTGAATGCAACAAAATGAATTGTCTTAGACAAACAACAACACCTAATGTAACAAAAAACGGAGAAGTATAAAGATCCAAGTTAGTATTTATATCAATTTATTCATTAGAGTAACATTTCAGAAAACTGTGATCATTGATTGATTTATTTACAAGTCTCAATAGTGATTGTTCCATATACCGTTTAAGTTAGAATATGAGCCTATTAAATGATCCTTTACTTCCCTCCTGAGGGAAACACTGGTTCAGCCATGGGATCGTTTAAAAGAGAAACAGATCAAGGAAAGTAGAAAAGCATACAGAACAAAATACAGTCATACATAATCAAGGTACGGCTTGAAAGCGGTTGTACCAATTGCTGTTTGGGTTTTGTTATATACTTCCCTCTTCCGAAGGTAAACAACGAATACCAAAACTGGATCACGTTGAGAGAAATAGCAAAGAACGTAAAACATCAAGCTAATGTTCCAAAAGAAGGGTTTGCTATGCTAGAGACATTTCCTAAAGGGAAGGTGTGTGTCAAGCCTTGAGCAACACGAGGAAGAATTATTAAGTATAAAACTAGTGTTGTGTGTGGTGAGGTGGGGGGAGGAATTGCGGGACAACTACAAAAGGAGATGCAATAGAAGTATGTTTTGTCAAGCTCAATGTTGTTGTTGATTGGCAAAGTTGGGTGTGTGTGGTGGTGGTGTCACCGAAGAGGATTGGGAGTGCTCGTTCTTGGTTCATACTTTCGGGCTGCAAGATAAAAGAGACAAGCACTAGTGTTAATAACCCAACAAGCAAGGCCTGGTCAGTCTCCCAGATCATTGTTATTAGAGGACATAAAACTGCAGAGAGCGAGCGAAAAAGCTCAGATATGTGTGGAATTATTCAACGTTTGTTAATGGACATACGCATGGAGATGTGAGTTAGTAGGTCTTGTAACATTCGGTGCCTCTTATTGCGAGAGATCTCAGATGAAGAGGGAACGCGAAGATTACGACTGCGAATGAATACGATAGTTCTGCACATTAAAGAAAGATCATGTTTAATCGCTGTAATATACCTTTTTTTTTGTTTGTAGTTAGAAGTATGACCTCGTTACTTTCCTGTCCTGCACTGCAGGAAGAATGTCAGAAAAGAAAGTAAGGGAAGGAGAAGAAACCATACACAGCCCGGTCCGTCCTCCACAGCCGCATAAGGACGAAAATTATGCTAAATGTCCTGCCTTGTTGATGGTTGTTAACCTTGCCTCTCTAGCTTCTATTTTGATACTGTCAAGTCCTAGCAATAATATATTTTCAAATAAATTTGTACAGGTCCCTTCTGATCCACGTTGGCAAAAATTGTCCTAAGCCCAGAGGCGACGCTATTAGAGTAGAATAGACTAGTTATGGCAGGGCGGAATCGTCAGGTAAAGGTGACCATCGAGAGGTCATTAGGGCGCCTGATGGTAAATTGACCGTTGCAAATAGACAAGAAAAATGCAAACGTAGAGAGATACCTTAGTGAGTATAAATAATCATGGACCCGACATGAATTCTTTAACAATATCTATTTCTTGATTATGGTGTTTTTTTGTTGACCCAAAAACCTGTCCAATAAAAACCCTATAAATGGACCCAATCAGATCAAATGTACTGGCTAAATGCAACAGGTTGGCACATTTATAAAAAAACATTTTTTCTGAACACCATCCTAACAACATACATTGTAAAATGACCCAACAACTGGAGACTGGTGAGTATTTCTGAGTGACAAAAGAATCTGCAAAAGTGGCAAAGAGAAGGAGGTTGAAAGCAGCTGAGAAATCAGCGGAAACCAAACGAAAAAAGAGAAGCGCATTGAATCCACCTGAGGTGGGACATCAAAATTTCACTAAAAGAATCTTATAAGGCAGCTAAAATACCAGATAGATAATTAGCTACAAAGATAATTTCTGTGTATTACAGGAGCGCGTAGCTAGAGAGAGAGAGAGAGCGGGCGATGTAAAGATGATGTGAAACGCCATAAGACAGTGTCCCATAAAGGTAATTGGAGAACTAGTACACCTGTTAACATCGCTATAGGTTAACGTAGCTTTTTAGTTCCAATTAATATTCTGAAGTTGGATGACAACCTGTTATGACAGCAAAAATCGAAAGAATTGAGGAAGCAGAAAGCTGCTAGGGAAGTGAGAGCCCCAAGCTATAATGCCTGAAGCTGAATACCCCTCAAAAGAAGAAGCCAAAAGCCAAAGCTGATTCATGGAGAAGATTAGAACTTAAAGCCATGAAAAAAGGCACAACTTGTTCGCTGAACTGCATCGTCATGGGAAGGTCTTATTCACAATTTTGATCTAGT
Source organism: Bassia scoparia (assembly GCA_008642245.1). Classification (NCBI taxonomy): domain Eukaryota; kingdom Viridiplantae; phylum Streptophyta; class Magnoliopsida; order Caryophyllales; family Amaranthaceae; genus Bassia; species Bassia scoparia. The sequence continues at coordinate 4,794 of SNQN01002280.1, read as the reverse complement.
GAAAGCCATTATAACACGTTGGTAACGCTAGCGACAAGGAAACATAATAAAAACCTTCAAGTTAGGAATCTGAGTATAATGAAAATATTGAGAATAGGGCATCCTGTTTCCATCCATACTTTTATACATCGACTCAAAGTCGTTGGGACTTGGCAGGAGGGAGATAGAGTAGGGTCAAAATGTAAAAAAACTAAATTTATTTCCTCCGCCATAACGTACGGAACAAAGATTTAAAAAAATATTCCGGGGATAGTACTAGTTTCTTATCCCATCTAAAACGCGTTCTCCATGAGAGTAATATTTTTTGGTTATGTTAAGAGGGAAAATTAGATAACGCCCTCGTTTTTAATTGTTCAAAACCGAAATGCGACGCGTGTTAGGTGATGAGTCAATAAAATGGATAAGTTGGGGTAAAAAGGTTGAATAAGAGAGTAAAGAGTAACATGGTGAAAGAAATTTATGGAATATAATTGGTGAAAAGGATGTAAAGTAAGAAAAGTTGACTTAGAAAGGTAGAGTCATTAAGTAAGTAAAAAATAGTAAAATGTGAAAAATTATTAGATGGTCCCTGCTACAATAAAAAACAGCCCAAATAGAACGAACAATAAAAAAAACGAGGAGTATTGTTTGGTGAACAAATGAATAGAAAGGTAAGAGAGAAGAACAAAACAATTGGTTGGTCATAAAAGGTGCCTAAAACACTGTCATAACTTTCAAATGTACGCAACAAACACAAAAAATGGAGGGGTCAACAATGTGCACGACGCGATTATAAATCGCAGTTGCAAAAATAATGTGTCGTAAATGGTTTATCGTATTTGAACGTATGTATGTGTTAACGGGACTTCTATTATTTCTCAACATTTGGGTCATGGGATACTTACCAGTGCACAGTGTTTCTTCCAAGTAAATCTCAACAATTGGGTCCACTTGGGAGTACTTAATGATTTTCATACTACGCAATCAGCAGATAAGGGACACATGGTTTGATGATAAGGTAAACGAAACTGATACTTAGTATTTTATTTTTATAAAAACGAATAATAACAAAAAAATAAAAAGTAAGGTCTATTTAAAATAGCAGCAAGAAAAGATATTCCAAAAAGTACGCAATAAAAATCTAAAAAGTTTTTAAAATAGTAAATAACTACAAGATAGAAGATTTCGACCCAGAGGTCATGAAATCAGATGGAGACTCTAAGTGAGCTAAATCTCGCGTCAGTACTCATAAAAATCAAGCACATGTGTATCGTTTAGTTACTATGTAGACTAAACGCTATTATTACCTCCTGTTTTAACACTAATTTCATATGTCCTAATACTAATACATAAGAATGTCAGTTCTTGCACTTTCTCATCGAATCTAATGAAACTACGGGGCTTTGGAAATGGGAATGAGATGGGGAATAAGAAGGAATAAAACAGGGAATCATGGCCTTTATCCATTCGCTCCCTCATCTAATCCCATTCCAAATAAATAACACATGAAATGGCTTAAAGGAAATAATAGCCCATGCCACTCCAATTCCATCTACCCAAAAAACCCCTTAAATTGGCAAATCATGAGTTTACAATAATGCCATGAAGCCAATAACTAGAATAAAAAAAATGTTTTAAAGGAAATAAACGGAACGTAAAAGGACTAGGAAGTCCTCGCTCAAACTAGCGCCCAGTTCTAGCAGAGGTCAGGAAAGTAAGGAGATTGCATCTAGAAATATCTAATCTTGATGAACAGAGCGTAATGGCCTAAGTAGAGTCAATAAGCTGCGCATACGGGTTGCCCTCGCGATAAACAGTACAGTCATAAAAACAAAAGGATTGGAGGGAGAATGCAATACGCCATAACGTAAGGCAGGTGCAGGACCAAGGGCTAGAGAAAGAGCCCGACAATATTGATAACGGAAGTATCACCTTCAAGTGGAATACGTTGAACCTAGGAATCCAAGAGAAGAGGCCATTAAAGAGCAAGGCTTAGCGACCAGCGAGGAAAAGCAGACCAAAAGAATAAGAGCGGAGGCGAAGAAAGTACCGTGAAACTGTCGGGAAGTAGGGAGCACAGAAGCAGAGGAGGAAGGTTAGATCCATCAAAATCAGTTATGATAAAGCAGGGATGGAGGGTCCCAGGAGACAAGAATGGAGCGGGAGACGAGGGGGCGGGGGGGGGTAGCTGTGAACTGGAACAGAATGATCAAGAAGCACGAGCGGACCATTCAGTAGAAAGGAAAGGCGACGAAAAGAGCGGGAAATAAGGGAAAAGATAGATTGAAAAGAAGCATACGAATGCCAGATGCCAAGAGATAACACAAACTACTCATTGCGTATTGGACGAAACTGAGAGAAGAAGTCAATGATGTAGAACACCTAAAAGTGTTCCGCCAAAAGAGAATCAGTGATGAAAACAACCGCGTCTGCACTGTTCACTGAGGACAAAGAGCTTGATATCTCACAAAATAAAATAATCGTGGCAACTCGGAAACTATGAGCATACTAGACAAAAAAGGCAGAAAACAAATTCTTTATGTTTTAAGTTATTTTCTATTTTAGGTTTTCTGTTCTATTTAAGGATTTTTAAAATATATGGATCCCATAAGGTCCACTTTTCCATCACAAACTGAGCACATTCTGAGCCACCAGTCATTTTAGATTATTCTGATGTCTACATTTTTCCTATAATTTTTAAGTTTATAAGCAGAGGAAAATACAATAAAAAAAAATAGCAAAACAGCAAAAATACTCCGGAAATAACGTGGAACCGCTTAGAACAGGGATCTAGACACTACCTGCTGTAGAGCAAGGGTAGGTCGCCGGTCGAATCAAGGCAAATCACGAAATAAAATCGACGCAACAAGAATATTTCGAGTTTTGGAAAATAACTAGCAGCAAAAGGCCGGATCGAAGAGGCCCTGCGTATACGGAGACTGACAGCCCCGGCGTATATAAGACGCAGCCCCTGCGATAACGCAAGCTGCTCCTGCGATAACGCAGGGTTTTTGTCCCTCATTGTCCCCTACGCCTTATAAATCTGCCTGCCGTGCTCATTCCGGACACACGCTACCTCCTCTCTCCGTCCCCTAACTGCGTAGATTCCTCTTCTCCTCTCAACACCTAACACATCGTTCTCAGAACACGCAACGATGCGCGCGATTCAACAAGCAATAACAGGTGATTCTGAATACTGCAGCCCACTAAACAACCCTTCTCATCTCGGATAATAGCTATTAGCGAGTTGCGATCTATATAACCACATGTAGAGAACTCACTATTTACGCTCATGAGTAATATGTAGGCAGGTCATCACGTTGCAATGTTTCATGTTTTTTCGTTCTTTTTTATTCATATCAGATAACTTATCACTGCAAGCTAACTAGATCTTATCCTTGTATGCGAGTTCAAGCGAAGGTTCATTTCGCATCGCTGATTACGAACTAGACATTTTGTTCCCTTGTATAGGATCAAGGGCGGAAGATCGTTCGCCTCGTTTATACGAACTAACTGTTGTTTCAAGTGCAGGTAATATGTTTGTAGAACTGTGTTTGAAGTCAAATACGCGCATTGGGCATGTTGGACATCTGAATATTGCTAATAAAGCCGAAATCGAGTAATCACTTAAAATCAGATACTAGGACAACCGGTTTACACCGGTTTAAACTGATACGCAAAGTGGCAAATTTCTAGGTAGGTACTCTTGTGCAAATAGGAACACAACGTCATAGTAATCTTGTAGGGTAGTACCTCCCAAGTCCAAAAAGGCCAAGTACGCACAATAACCGGATGAAGAATGCAATGAGACCAGAGTAAGGCCGCTACAAGCGGGCAATGGTTACAGATTGATTCGACCATGCCCCCGAACCCCACGAACTGGTTACTGGATCAGAATGTGGCCATATTGGCACCAACGTTCGGGTCCGGAACTACCTTAAATAGCGCACGTGCGACCCCTTACTCCGACAACAAGACACCCCACGCACCACGTGCGGTTCCGTGGCTCAAGCCCAACGCAAAGCACCTCGATGTAACGACGAGCGGCCGCGCCCCCCACTATAGAATAGCATGGAAGCCGAGGCCGCCGGCGACGCCTACGAGCTAGATCAAATTGAGGAGGGCGTGTAGTAAAGAACCAAACACTATAAACAGGATGCCTGAATCAGTAAGCATAAAGGAGCGAGTCCCAAAAAGAATGAGAAGGGGATTAATAATAAAGAAAAAATAATAAGTCCAAGGAAAGGTGAAACATCTCATAAACATTTATATGGCAACTATAATAATTCAAACAAGGTCTATAACTTCAACTTATGGTTATGTATTAATTCATGTCAAGTTCATCAAGTCAGTTTAGTCGTGCAGTTGTTCAATGATAAACGAACCAAAAGTAATTACACATTGCAAATAAAAGTTTAGAACAGATTATTGAAAATAGAGTTATGTAAACTGATACTTTTGTTCAAAGGATGCTTACTGTGACTCGAAAGGGTTGTGTAAATGGTAGTAACCATACATGACTATGACCCTTATGAACAAATATACACCTGATGCATAAAGAGTCATCTGATCAACACCTGCCAAAACAAGAAGTTTCTTTTTTTCTTTTCTTCCATTTGATGCTAGTTTTGATAACATATGGAAAGGAATGAATGGACTTGATGATAATGAGATAGATTACCATTCTTGAGAAACCGGCTAAATTGTAACTCTTTTAGACTAGGAGGTAATAAATAACTTCCCTCATCAAGCTCCATAAGAGTATAGATGCCATTAAGTACCTACAACATAAACCACACCAAGATATTAAATATG
>SNQN01002279.1:43696-76845 GCA_008642245.1 Bassia scoparia | reverse complement strand
TTGTTGAGAAGGTACTGAAGGAGGTCCAGAGACTGACGGTGGTTCGAGCAGCGCTCTGGCTTTCTTTCAAAGTCTGGGGATAAATGCCAAATTTCTTTAAGGAATAAGAAGTGCCAAAGTTTGAATGGACGAGGAGAGCTGCTTCGTTAAGCTGAAGGAACACCTCACTCCCTTCAAAGGTTGTGAGCCCTATGGAAGGGAAACCTTGATATGACTTGTCAGTGTCCCACGCTCTGTCGGCCGTGCTGTGGCGAAAGAGGAACCAGCTGCCGGTCTACTTGTGAGCACGTGCTTCAAGGGGTAGAAATGCGCTACGCCAACTTACTGAGATTTGGGTGGCACTTATGATGGCTAGCAAAGAAGCTCCGCCTACTTTTGCCGCACACAGGATAAGTTGTTCACCGATCCAACCAATCAAGCAACCTCTGACTAAGCTGAGTCCTGGAAGATGCTAAAGTGGGCAATGCGCTGGAACGGGTTCAACTTGGACTTTGAACACGGAAAGCTATAAGGGGCAAGCCCTGGCGGATTTTATCGTTGGAAATGATGAGGCCTCCCCAGTCGAAAACGTCAAGCGACGTATGGACGATTATTGTAGATGGGCCGTCTACACAAAAGGCTGTGGGCAGGCATCTGTTTTAAATCGCCAGAGGTGACACGTTCGGTCATGCCTTGAAGGTTCAAGTTCACTCTCAACAATGAGGCCGAGTCGAGGCGCTGTGCAGGGATTCGACTGTGTAAGCGGGGGGCCACGGAAAGATAATCAATGTCTGATTCGTAGCTGGTGTAAGATCAAGTCAATGGCGAGTACGAATGCCCGCGATGAGAACTGATCAATACTTGGAGATGGTAAAGAAGGAAGTGGAGAAGCTTAGATCGTTTCCACTTAGTGGCAAGTGCGTAGGTCAGAAAACAAACCAAGCGCTGCCTTGTCCAAGTTGGCTAGTTGGCTACAGGAGACTCTCCAGATCTTCTTCTGGGAAGTCAAAGATCAACGGAGCATAGACGAGCATAGCCAGATTGTCCATTACATCAACGAGGAAGACACCTGGATGACGAGATTCATAGAAATAAGCAAACGGGAATCTTACCTTCTTGATCAAATAAGTAGTATGTTGAAGGAGCGAGATACATGTTTTGTGTATTGAGGGCCAGCTCTACAAATCATTCTCCCATCCTCTACCCAAATGCATAACCCCGAGAAAGGTGCAGAAGTGCTGACGATATCCACAGGCCAGTTGGTTCTCACATTGGGCCAGGTCGCTTGGCGAGAAGACCCTTGGACAGGGTACTATTGGCCTTCATGCGAGAGACGCTGCAATATGGTCAAGAAATGCCACAAGTGCCAGGTTCTGCTCACATTCACCAACGTCCAGCAAATCAGCTATCCCGGTGCTTCACCACTTCCATCGCCAGTGGGGCGTGGACATTCCTCGGACCTTTCCCGGCAAGCGCCAGGGTAGACAGAAGTTTTAATCTGTGGCGGTTGGATTACTTCACAAATGGGTAGAGGCCGAACCAATGAGAACATCAAGTTTCTGATTGTGCAAGATTTTTGAGAAGAAACATCATCACCGTATTGTGTCCTTAGTCTATCTCTTCGACAATTGGCCCCAATTCGATTCCAATATCCTCACTAATGGCTATTTGATCAAGGATCACGGCGCACTTTGCTTCCGTAGCTCTCCTCAAGCCAACGCCAGGTTGAATCCTGTCACAGATAATCAGCAATGGTTGAGAAGAGTTGACAATGCTAAGGTTGTGGGTGTAACTTTTCAATGTGTATGGTCATCGGACGACGGTAAAGGAACTCCACGGGGAGAAACCCCATTTGCACTTGTCTTTGGTTCGGATGCGGTACTCCCATTGAGAGTGTATGAACTAAACAACTCGGGTTATGATGTCACTGAGAAGGAAATTGGGGAAGCCATGAGTGCAACCTTGACCTCATTTCCAGGAAATCGGGCAACGCTTCTCCTCCGCCAACAGATTTACAAGCTAAGAATGCCCGGGAATACAAACAAGCGTGTCAACCTTAGGCCTCTCAATTGGGGACCTTTGTTGAGAAAGATGGAGTCACTAGTAGAGCGTAAGGAGGATGGAAAAAGTTGACTCCCAATTGGAAGCCCGTACAAAATTTGTGTAGGTGCTACGGGATGGAACCTACAAGTTGGAATATGCAAGGCACGAGCTCATCACCCATGGAATACTGACAACTTGAGGAAGTTCTATGTTTAAGCAACATACATGGTCGACCTGAAGGCGCTCATTAAAATCGAGTTGCCAAGCGGCACTCGCAATTATAGTTTGATCGCCGAAGGCGCTCAAAATTGTAAAAACTAAGATATCTAGATTGGAATGAAGCTTCAATATTTGACTTCACACTGTGCCAACTGCAGGGGCAATCCATTCTCTATGGGGATATTGTAAATTCACTAATGAACGAACTATTGCCCTAAGATTCTCAAAACGAGAGTACCAAGTTCACTCTTTGGTAAAATTTAACCTAAAAACCTAAGTCTAAACAACTAGAAGTTTTACGGTGGGCCAAAACGGCCAAAAGGGGCAAATGTCCCCACTTATGAGGGAACAATTTCCCTGGATTATATCGCGACGAGCAAAACACTCTGAAAAATGCGAGGTGCGAGCTTACCGTTTTGTAAAATTACAAACTGGATCGCACCAACCCTCAGGGCAAACATCCCTTAACATGCGAGGTGCGAGCTTCCCGTTTGTAAATTGACAAAACTGGGCTCGCACCAACCCTTTCAAGGGCAAACGCCTTAGAACATGCGAGGTGCGAGACTTACCGTTTTGTAAAAATTACAAAACTGGGCTGCCCAACCCTTTTCAAGGGCAAACGTTCCCTAGAAACATGCGAGGTGCGAGCTCCATTTTGTTAAAATTGACAAAGGCTGGGCTCGCCAACCCCTTTCAAGGCAAACGTCCCTTAGAAAATGCGAGGTGCGAGCTTACCGTTTGAAAAAATTGACAAGCTGGCTCGCACCAACCCTTTCAATGGAAACGTCCCTAGAAAATTGCGAGGTGCGAGCTTTACCGTTTTGTAAAATTGACAAAACTGGTCTCGCACCAACCCTTCAAGTGGCAAACGTCCTTAGAAAATCGAGTGCAGCTTAACCTTTTGTAAAATTGACAAAACTGGTCTCGCACAACCTTTCCAAAGGCAAGACTTGCTAGTATCTGCGAAATAAAGTTAACACAGGTTGCATATCCAAGTACCTACTCGCAGCTACCTAGCTCGACGAATCTACCTAACTAGGGCAAGCTGCGCGTGCGAGGTTCCGTTTTGTAAAACATGGAAACTGACTCGCACAAATCTACCTACTGGGCAGCTGCGATTAACACAATATACGTGCGAGCTTTACCGTTTTGTAAAATGATGAAAAACTGACTCGCACAAATCTAACCTACTAGGCAAGCTGCCGACGTGCGAGCTTACCGTTTGTAAAAATTGAAAATGACTCGCACAAATTCTACCTTACTAGGGCAAGCCGCGACGTGCGAGCTCGAGCCTCCCGGGCCCTACCGTTTTGTAAAACGAGGAACTCGACTCGCCAAATCTGCTCGCCAGATAAATTGCGAGTGTCATTGGTTCGCAAGACATGGGATATGGTTTCAGGGATGGTGATCCGCGAAGGGTGGAACTACTATGTCCTTGATCAATCTCCAAGTTTAAGGGCAATCAGTATGATATTTGACTTGACCCATCTAGGCTCAAGTCAATCAATCTTAAATCTATAAAACTTGACATTCGCACAAGTAAGACTACATTTACGCTGAGAAGCTTTGATCGCCATTAGGTTTTTGTGTGTAGTCCATGTCGCCAATGATAGGCACATATACTACAGGGCGGGGACTGGAAGTCCGAAGATCAAGTTTCCTGAAAAACTGCACGTTTGGGACTTAGAATGAAAGCAAGACAACTCTTGTTGTGCGAAGGTATACCTGTGCTTGCGAAGACAAGTGTCCTAAGATCTGCGACGTTTGGGATTAGAAACTAAAACAAATTTTAAACGAGAATTCAGATGCAAGACATGTCGATTTACGCGAGAATGATACTGCGAGAACAAGACATTATTTCATTTACCAAGAGGATCTTTGGATTGATTGGAAGTGATTTACAAAGCTGCCTAGACAAAAGATTTATGCTGAGGCCTAACAACTTGTACAAATTATCTAAATCAACAAGAGTACAACAAATATTGCGCGAATGGGCCTAACAAGGCGAGGCGAGAGTGCCATCTGATGACAACTTCCTAAAAGTTTCCCAATTTGAATCACAAGTCTTCACGCTTTAAATAGTCATGAAGACAGAATAACAAAAAGAACCTAGAATGACCAATCATCTCAGAACAATAACCATTTTGCGGAGTGAGTCCTGACCAGTCATCTCAGGCTTGATCGCGAGGCTGGATGGCGAGAGAATCATCTGAGCGAACTCAGCACGTCCGCATCATCATGTATTACGATGTCGACGTGCACTCTTGGTCCGCATAGGTCATCACCATCCTGTGGCGACGTCGACATCATCAGTTTGGCTTCCTCTTCCTCGCCATACTAGCTGCTCGCACCGCTGGCTAGCCGCCTCCTCGCCACTATGACGAAAACCTCATGAAGGTCGGAGTCAGAGGAGTGCTCGACGTCCTAAAGTCAAACATGAAGTTCTTCTCTGGCAAGGAGGCCTTGATGTCTGGAGTGTCAGGCTGGCCTGGATGATCTTTACCTTCTCACATAGTCAGCCTTTCCTCTAACCCCAAAGGGATAGCCTCTTCGCAGGAAGAGGTGCCAAGCATCCTCAACCCAGAGCTCGCATCTCCTCAATGCCTTTATTCTTGGCTTCAGCGGCCTTCACCTTCGGTTCTCCTTAGAGCTGCGATCTCCTTGTCCTGCTCCTCAGCTATGAAGCAGTAAGGTTGAGCAGCTCATTCGCACCTTACCTCCGCCTTCGCAAAGCCTCCTCTCAACGCGCGGCATGGCTCACAAGCCTCGCAGACACCTCTTGTTCGTATCGCTCATGACGGCTGTGTGACTTTCCTCCTCACTTCTCTGCCTGACTTAGCCACAGCTTGGCCAGTTCATTATACTGTTTAAGAGGGATGTAGCCTTCAGTATTTGCGGTAAGCAGCCTTCACCCATTGAGTCTGTGACCAAGAGATACGTCGCTCGCGTCATCGACCATTGATGGCCAAGGTCTGCTGATGAGGTACTCATCGCCTCCTGGTACAGCAACTCTTTGTGCTGGCCTCGCGATTGCCTTCGCATGCCTTCCGATTGCATCCAGTCGCACCTCACCTGAAAAAGCATGCGAAGCAAGTGTTAAAAAGTGCGACAGAGAAATTGCAAAAATATCGAAGGGACTTATCTTGTAAAATCAAGAAAAGAGAAAGAGCTTACATCGGCAGAGACCATCATCGCCCTGCCACAAGAACCCAACCTCGGTATCCTGCGAGGCTGTCTTGTACTCCTTTGGGGCACAGTGAACCATCTCGCACTATTCTTCTTCTTCTTCTCAGATCCGAACGCGAGAAGAATTAGTGGTCCACCTCCACTATCAATCCACCTCTCCATCCTCTAGCTTCACAAGAGGGACGAAACCAGCGGAAGGGATGCTCTTCGCAAACAATTGTTCAAGCCCTGGACGTGTTTTCATCACCCTAGCGAAGGGTGACCACGTGGTTCTGCCTCTCAAGAGGAGTGGAGATGAGGGGAGCTCGACTTGGGGTTGGCCAGCAGCTCTTTCAAAGTTAATCTGGTCGAGGCCCCCCACATAGGTGAATTCAGCGGGAAGCGAATTTAAAGGCTTCTGCTCGTTGCGAGCTCCTCTTATTCTTCAGCGGTGGAATCGGCAGGGAGCTTCTGTGTTCCCTTGGTTGCCTCGCCCATTTCAATGTCTCGGCGAGGTCCTCGCCCTTCAGTGCGATTCATCATAATCTCATCAGCTGCATCCCTGGCAATACGGAACTGGTGTCCGAGTCATCCAACCATGAGGTCAGAGATGGCGAGGCCATGAAAGGGAAATCATGCGAGGACTTCGACCTTTCATAAGTCACCTCGGAAGACGCCGACCCACTAGGGGTTCGCGGCCTAAACAAGCAGGCAGGCCCATACTTTTGAAGATGCGAACTCAGGGATGTGCATTAGGACCCAAACTGAACTGCGAGGAGTCTGACTTACTTGCTGATTGAGTCTCTTGGCTTGCTGGCTCAGTGTTGAAGGCGAAGAGCCCTCTTCGCCCACCTGAGCAGAGCGCGACGAGTCGCCCCGAGGTGGGGGGGGTTGAATGAACTGGCGAGGAAGTTTGGCCTTTATCTTTGGCACTCGATCCTTGCCTTGCCAGGCACCTCGGTTGCTGTGTTTCTTCTTGGGAGCCTCTGTGGCTCACTTATTTGACGCCAGGCTTCGCAGGGCTCCTGGGCGTCTTTGTTTACCCGCCGAGGCGAGGAAGTTTTTGTTCTGTCGCTTCTCCCCGCTTCGCGAGGAATGTTTGGTTACTTTTCTCCTCGCTTCGCGGAATTGTTTCACTGCTTCTCTTCTCTCGCCGTTGCGAGGAAGTGTTCTTTCCTCCCTTCGCAGGAGGGGTTGTTGCTTGTCTCTCGCCTCGTCTCGCGAGGGGTTTTTCTTTTGGCTCGCGTTGCGAGGTGGAAGTCCTTTTAGGACTTGTACGTGGCGCTTGTCAGAAGAAGGAAGGGAGGGCTTGGAAGACTGCCCTTTCTTGGCGGAGCTGGACTTCCAGCTGCCAGAGATGTCGGAGGTTCTTAAACTTCTGCAAATGGAAAAGAAGAAAAATCCAAGTTAGCTATTTCGCAGTAAGGCAGAAAGGAGCAAGTCTCGCATTTGAGCAAACGCTCAGTTTGGTGAATATTGGTCAAGGCTCGTGTTCATAACATAGTATCTGCGAAGGGAAGTTGAAAGTGCGAGGCAAACACTTTACCCGTTGAGCGGATCTTATCGGCCAAGGCCTTTAACCGCCATTCACTGTGAGACTTGGAAATCTTCGCTGGACATTGTCCCGTTCAAATGATGGCGGTTTACGAATGAAGCTTCTGCGAGAGGAACACTTTGGTTAGAAAATCAAACAAAGAGCAAATTTACAAAGTCAAAGGTTCTACTCTTCATCTCGCGGACAGTGGCGACCACCTGCGACTCGAAGGCCTCGAGGAAGTCAATATTTGCCAAACATTCGAAGAGTGGCAGCCAGTTCTTGGGGACTAGGGTCTTTGTGCAAAGCCCTAATTCTATACTGACAGTCTCGAAAGTACTCAAGTTTTGTTTTATATGGGGTCTCCACCTAGCTCTCTCTCGCTTAAGTGTTTTGGTGCGAGGTCCACGAGGACAAGATCCTCGCAGTGCAGTATTTTCTGTGAGTACCCAGGAAGAAATCCTTCTTCAGTTACACCTTATTGGGTTTGTCCAGCGAGGTTCATACTTCCCCTTTGTGAGCTGGAACCACAGCCTGCATCTGATGTTCTTCGAGATCAGATGCTGCGAAGGAAGACATCTGTCTTACATGGCCAGCCTTTCACTTTGCACAGCAGTGTAGCCAGGATATGGCACAGGATGAGGTTCAGTTGTGCGAGGCCAAGCATAGCTGTTCAAATGTTTGTAATAAAGATGAGAGGAAGCGAAGCCCAGATCTACACCGCTTTGTAAACTGCGAAGGTATTTTCAGTAGTCTGGCGTTGATCGCAGTCCCTCAGCAGATGACAAACTTCCATTCGCACTTCACGACGAAGCCAATGTGAGGAGCGTAGATTGTTGGTTCGCAGAAGGGCATCCCTCCAGCCTTCCGCACAATGGTTGACGAAGGGACTGTCCTTGTCCTTGTCTCATCCGGGGACTCCCTCCACCTCCTGGCTATTCTGGCGATCCAGGCATGGGATCTTTATTAATTCCTCCTCATCCTTTGTTTTCGACTTGGTCCTCGCAGCTTACTAGAGTCTCGCAGTCACTGCTCTCTGTGCAGCATTAATATCTGCGCTAATTTCAGCAGTCAGGACTCGCATCCTCCATGTGAACGCGACCAGAGGTACTTTGGCGATCTGTCTCATATAAAATTGGTCCTCTGTCTCCTAAGAGCCGTGTGTTTACGACGAGCGCCTGTCGAATGAGAGATGTCAAGGATGGGTCGAGGTGCTACAGGGTGCGAGAACAAAATATCAAGGGAGGAGGAAAGCAGTTAATTGGGCCAGGCGAAGTTGGACTAGGCTCTTCCAGCCCCCAACTCTTACTTATTGGGCGAAGAAGTCCGTGAACTTTCGTCGCTCATTATTAACTTTGATAAAAAAGAATAAAAGAATAAGTGCAAGTAAGAAAAGGTGCGAACAATACCTGAATGCGACGGTTGAAGAAGAGTCGAAAGAAGAAAACTCTGAAAAACTGCAACTGCGACGGGACTACCCACAGACTGCGACGAAGAATGCTTGAACTTGCGAACAAAAACTAAGCAACTGCGAGAAGGAAAGGGAAATGGTGCGAAGAAGAATAATTTTCAGGCGAAAAGAAGGAAAAGGTTCTTCCTCTCTTCCTCAAGGGTATACAATACCCTGCTCCGTGTTCTCCTTTCTTCCCTCAAATTTCAAAAATTGACACGCAAGGAAGTTGGATTTGGCGGGAGCTGCGGTTTGTGACATTATGCTGGGCGAATTCCAAAGAGCGAAGAATGCTTGGCCAGGCCACCTTTTCCCACGAGGCTCCTTTCCCAAGGCAAAAAAAAAAAAAAAAAAAAAAACTCTCTCTTGCCTTTGTCTGATTTACAGTTTATCTTTCGCAATGTAAATTTAATGTAAAATTAAGATCAACACCCCCTAATCCACGATTTCGGGTCTTTGAGGGGCAATGATGTGGCACGGAAAATCCCTGAACAACGTGTCCTATCCAAAATACTGGGTCAAAACGATCCACGTTGGAAACGCCACCGTATATATTTTAGTCCAGGGGAACCAAAACGGACGGAGAACCGACGTTTCTACGCCAAAACGGTAGTAAGAAACGCTTCGAAGCACGGATGGATGACAAGTGTCACCATCCAAGTGTTCCTTGGTTTTGAGGGTTCCCTATAAATACCCCAAAACAAGGAAAAAACACACATAATTTCATAGATTTATTGCAAGAACTCCCAACTACTTCTCTCTTAGCTTGGCTTTAATTCCCTAAACTCCTAGCTACTTAAGCATCGAGGGAGATAATCAATAGGATTATTCCCTGTTGCAGGTGCCAGGGCCCCAGATTTCTCAGCAGGAGGTCAAAACGGGAAGACAAGTTCGCGTGCATAGTAGGTCAGCTCTCCCGAGGTAGCATCGACGGGAGCCTCCACCCCTCTTCAACCCAGAAGCTTAGGAAATATTGAGCCAGGCAGTCCATCGACATTTTATTGCTACAACAACTTATGTGTGTGTTTTTTAAATTTTTTTGATTATTTAGTGCAATAGTTCAAAAGACATTTATTTGTTTTATAATGTTTATTTTCTTTTTAGAAAACACAACAATTAGTCATTCAAATCCTTCTCTTCTCATTAGTGGGCGGATGATTCTACCAGTTTCTAATGGCGAAATATCATACTTCGTATAAAAACTTGATTTTTCGGTAAAATATATTTTATCATTTATATTATTGTTAATTATTTTAATTACTATATCGCTATATTATTTCTCTGCATCATAAAATACAAAGTGGAACCCGTGCTTGCACGGGCAAATACGTATTATTAATATAATAAATTTTGTGGATTCTGCAATTTATTGATTTTTATTGTATTTATTGATGTATTATTTTCATTGTATAACGAAGTATGTTTATTCTCATTATATTATAATGCAACTTATATTTAATAATATGTTATTACATATCAAACACTGGACATTCCGGTGCATTTTGCACCACCACACTTATTATTTATTTATTTATTTATTTATTTAAAGAGAGTAGAAGGGGTGGTTAATCCCTCATCGGCCTCATTGATTACAACCTATTTTTCTAGGAATACAAATAACACAGTAAAACAATGAATAATATTTAACACTCCCCGGGTAGCATTTTTCAAGTAAGCGTTGCGATCTTTGATGTGGTCTGAAGTGGTGGGAGATATAATCTCCGTCTCTAGGAAAAGATTGATATGTATAAAGGCCTTAATGTAGAGATCTTTCACTTTATAATTTCACACTTCAACTGTATAATGTCATTTGTACTGGATATTGCTAGCCTTCAAACTAATACCGAAAATACTATGAAAATACATTATAATCAACAGATGCATTAGTACGACAAATTTAGTAAAACTAATCACTAAAATTCGAGAAATATGTGCAGAGGGGGTCAGGGGATACTAAGTAAATACTTATATGTTTAATATTAGATTTGCGAGCGGTTATCTTAACACTTTATAAATGAATTAGTGCATTTTGCACCGCACATTGAATTTCTAAGTAATAATATAATAGTGTTGTAAAAAAAAAAAAACAAAACCAAAACAAAAAAAAACAATAATAAATAATAATAGTGTTACGAGTAATTTTTTTAAGTTAAAAAAACCCCTTGTTCATTCTAGTCATTCGACCCGCCTCACTCTAACTCTTGCTGCGCTGCCGCTGCTGCTGCTGTTGCGTTGCGGCCCCAATCAACACCTCCATTGTTGTTGCGTGGTTGCTGCGTTGTGGTTGTTCTTAATACCATTGTTAGGGTTTCGCTTTTTTAAGGTATTCTTCTTCTTCTCTCCTCTTTTTTGCCCCGCAATTTTGTGTTGAATTGTTTATGTATTTATAATTTTGTYCTCATTTTGTTGAATTCCTGAGTTTCGTTTGAGTTTTGTGTTCTATTGTTTGCTGCGATTTGGGAGGTTATTGGTGTTTGGGTTTGAGTGGTTTTGGGGCAGAAATTGCTCTAGTTTTCGAGACTTTGGGGGATGAATTTGGGCGGTAGTTGCTGCTGTGCTGTTTCTGCCTCATATGTCTCAATATGTTTCTATTCCAATTAGATTAAAGCAAYAGTATTGCAATGAAATGCCTTAATTGTAGTTAGTTGTAGTATGAGATATCTGACATAATCATGATTTTTGTTGGTTTTTGATAAATATCATAGTGATCAGTTAATCAAAGGGTTATGGAGATAAATTTAGGGAGTCTTCCTTTCGACGTCGATTTTCATCCGTCTGATTCCCTTGTTGCCACTGGTTTAATCAATGGTTACCTCTTGTTGTAAGTAATTTTGCACTAGTTATTGGTATTGTGGGTGGTACTTGTTATTAGAGTTTCATCCCTCATTTGCTCGTTCAATTTGGTTTAGGTATCGTTATGCTGCTGATGCAGAACCGAAACGGTAAATTCAGAATTTTCTTAGTTGATCATTGCTCTTAATTGTTGTTACTGTACTTAATTTGTTTTGCATTTTTAAGCACAGCAAAAAGGTAAACTTTATAATTTGATTGCTATTCGTGCAGCTTGCTTAAAGTTCGCGCCCACAAGCAGTCTAGCAGAGCAGCCCGATTTATACATGAGGGACGTGGTAATTAAAATCTTACACCCCATAAAAATGAAACTTCCACTTCAATGGTTGCTGATATAGTGATAGTTATTTTTCTGCCATGGACGAATATGAATGTGATTGACTTTTAAGTTGTTTTTGGTGGTGCCAGCAATTGTGACAGGATCCCCAGATTGCTCAATACTTGCCACAGATGTTGAAACTGGAGCTAAGATTGCTCACCTTGAGAATGCTCATCCGTGAGTTTTGTTTCCTTCAAGTTTTTGGACTTTACGTCATGTCATTATTTCCTGGATTGTAGCAATGCTACTGTCAAAATTGTAAATTATATGCTTTGACATGTCACATGTAGTTGGAGTTGCTTYGAAAGCTAATTATAAACATTTAATTCAATGCAGAGCTGCAGTGAACAGAATAATCAACTTGACAGAAGCAACCATTGCCTCAGGGGATGATGCAGGATGTGTCAAGGTGCAAATTMTGTTTATATTTTTTATTTAGTTGTCATACCACCTACTGGAAATTTTGTTTCTTGSTAAATATTAGGTTAAAATTTTCCCAAGGTGTCTTCTGTGCATGAGAATGCTGAAGGAGATGTTTATATGTTTTCCTGCAGCAGTCATTTGATCATTGTTATATGCATAGTTCTCTCAAGCTTTAGTGAATATCTTTACACGATTATGTCAAATGAGGATGCAAGTTGTGGTTTTCTGGCTGCTGCATTAACTTTAGGAAAGCAACTTGTCTAACAAAGAAGAAAAGGTTTCTCAGTTTCTTCACTAATAGATAGTTTGAGATTTACTTTAGCTATAGCATTTAACATAGAATTATTTTTTTTGTGTGACATGATCACATGGGTACATTAATGCTAAAGAACAGTTTTGAAGATCAGAATGTGACGATTAAAGATATTTTGCTAGAGAGACATAATTGAGGATTGATGAGAGTTGGTAACAGAAGGGGACTATCCCTCTATTTTTACTTCATACTTTCATCGTGTTAACGAATTTTTATTCAAGAGATTGCTGCTTGTGCAAAACCAGCTATCTCAGTGAGGATAGGAATGAAAGAGGTTGAGGAATGGCATGTAAAATTTGCTATGGAATGGAACTTTGATTCTCACATAGATTGGAAATGAACTCTATTTTATTGACTTGATTTTGGACGGTTTTATTACCAACCTTTAAAGCTCCCTTTGTTTTCTACTCCCTCGTTATGTTTTATTGAAACTTTTGGGCTTGGTGTTTCCCAAGACAAAATTGCTAATAACCATCTAAACTTAATTAATTAATATCATCATCCCCGTTAACCAACTATAATTATCACAACCAAACCAACGCACCCAACAACATTTCTCGCCACCCTTCACCACAATACACCACCCTCCTCGCATCTCTTCACCACCAGTCTCGCACCTCCACCGACACTCCTTGCTATCCTTTTCTACACCATCCTCGCCACACGCAATTCGAACACCTAGATTGAGACAAGCACGGACGAAACCCAAATTTGAGACGAACATGACTGGAAACACCTAGTTTGCAACCAATTTCACTCAAAACATGGAGTATACTCAAGTCCGAAACTAGATTTGGATATAACTCGAAATACACCACAGATTCGAAACCAACCAATTGCTAATTTGCTAGTTCAAAACAAAGAGAATATCAAGTGTGGTGCAATGCAGTGTTGGTGGTCGCAATGGTGGGGAAATCAAAAGAAAGATCAAGTCAGTGTGGTTGCGGCGGTGAGATTGGTCGCGATGGAGGGTTGTTGTGTGGTAGATGTTGTTGCAGTGATTGGGTGGTGGTGTTGGTGGTGGTTGGTGCTGGTATGTGATGGTTACGGCAGTGGTTAGGGTGGTAGAGAGATGTTTGCGGTGGGTATTGTGGTGCTAGGTTGGGTAGGGTGTTAATGGTGGTGGTGATTAATTGATTACTTAGGTTTGATGAATTAAAGGTAGATATTAGGAATGTTAAGTTAGTAATTGTATAATTAGTGAGGATATAAATGTCATTTCACTAATAAATATTTGCAAAATGGAAAGAAAGGGAAGTATTTCCAATAATATTTACTCTGTTATAGTAAGAGTTGCCAATAAAACGTAACGGAGGGAGTATTTCTCATTCTTTTTGATGTATGGATCACTCTGTATAGAGTTTGTAGGCCTAATAAATTGAATAGTTGTTTATGGGGTTTGATGGGGCAAATTTGATGGAAGGTAGTTTAGTCTTAGCTGGTTGGCATTGTACTTTTCTGTAGTCTCATTTTCCTCTTTGCATAATGGATGGATAAATTTTATGAGCCTGTAGCTGAAGAACCATAAGAAAACATTTTCTGAATGATAGTATTTACTAGTGGGAGAGCTGGTTCAACTTTCTTCATTCGCATGCTTCTGTGTGTATTAAACAACAGCAAAGCAGAAGAATTTAAATTAACGAAGCCTTGAGAAAATAACTTAATGATTGGATTCAGTATTTTTTGGGAAGACTGATTCATTTCTCATTTTGATGCCCTCTTTTCTGTTAGACAAGCTGAGGGTTAGTGTTCATGTGATAAAATCCATTGAAATAGGTGATTGTGATTGTTTCTAGTAATTCAAGGATGATGCTTTTGGAGATGGTGTGACAATTCTAGTGTGAGCAGGAGTTGAGACTATTTGTCCTCATGTTTCTGTTTGGCTAAGTGAATACACAAAGCATTATAGTTTCTGTGTACTTGTGTTGTTGTTTTAAATCAACTAGTACTGAGTTGAGATTTTTTTCCTTTACTGAAATTATGTTTGAGTATCCGTTTTCCATATTTATGTGACCAGTATATTGACAAGTGTCTCTTGTCAAAAAAAAAAAATAATAATAATAATATTGACAAGTGCTTGTCCTAATAAAGTTGCTTGGCTCTTCTATTTCACTTTAATTTAGATTTTGTTATGTCCTGCATAGGTATGGGATACCAGGCAACAATCCTGTGCACTACTTTTGAAGTTCACGAGGAATACATATCAGATATGACGTTCACACCCGATACAATGAAGCTTTAACTCAAGGTAGTTACTTGATCTTTTCACTATCTTGCAATAGGACGTGTGAGTTCTTGCTTTGATATTATCGCAGATGCGAGCTGACGCTATAGTAGGGTAATTTTGGCAACTGGGTGTCTTTTCTTCACGTTTTAAAAAAAGGTAAATCAGGTATGAGTGTCAAACATAAATTAAAATCAGTCCAAACGCTGGTTCATGTCCATCAGGAGATCTAATAAAACCACTTAGTGCCGTTTGTTCATTAAGTTGGTATGAATGGTATGGATATGATTCATATCCCATACTAGTTTAATATTGTTTGGTTAAACTTGTAATGGATATCATCCATTGATATTGTTGGTACACCTTAGAATGAATATATGTCCAATTTTTATTTTGATATAATACATTATATACAATTAATATGACAAATCAAAGTCGTGAAATGAAATTAAAAAAAAAGCTCCTTCAACAAGAATTCAAACAACCCAATAAAGCATTCTGAAGACTTGATAAAATTTGGCCAAAAACGAGGAAGAAGAAGCCAGCTAATTGAAGTCACAGAACATGCGTTTTCTCTCAAGATCTTTACCATATATTAATTTGCTGTAATTCAATAATTGGTAATTCAAAGCTTTCCCGCAAAATTAATCCGATTATTTTGATGTATAACGTGCAGGAAAAAAATCGATGTTATAACTCAATACATTTGACTATGGTATATGGGTGTGTTAGTATCTAATTTATTTCACTTATCTAACATGAGGTTTTGATACTAGGGTGGAATGGAGTTTGAAACTTAGGTGTAGGAGGTATGGGATTCCAAGGGTTGCGGTGAATTATAATCCATTAGGTATGATCGGTCCACTTAAAGGACGAAACAACATTGGAATGGATTAATCCACTCATACCATTAAAAAAAGCCTAACAAACAGCCCTTAGTTGTATAGTTTTGTTTTGGTAAAACTAATTGTTTTAGCTGGTCTGGTAGACTAAAGCAATGTTGTAGAAGACGCTAGAGAATAGTGTAAGGACTATGGTTTGATTTGCTTTGTTTGTGCTTGTTGTACCAAGCTCCTACGAAGCCTATTTTACTGCTTAATTCTCTGCTACTTGTGCTTTGTGATCTTTATGTCTTTGTCTTTTCTGTTTTGTTTTAATCCACTAGATGATATATGTTTTTATGCTATTTACCGCCCCCCCCCCCCCCCCCCCAAAAAAAAAAATATAAATTAAGGATTCTCCTGCCTTATTCATCGTGTTATATTTAGCACAATTGTGCTTTGCGTGAGTTAATACTTGGTAGAGTAGGGGAAGTGATGAAACTTAGCCGGATTTGCTCATTCAGCAGTACTTACTCTTTTGCTAATTGATGTCAATTTATTATGTAAATCTTCGTGCTGTATGCATATGACACTATTTTATTTGGTTTTTCAGTGGAGATGGGACGTTGTCTGTATGCAGTCTTCGAAGCAATAAGGTATCAAGTAGATTGTTTACTTAATAAAGGGTTTATGGTACTCTCGAGTCATTTATATGCACACTGTACTGTAATCAGTTTTTCYGAATTGATTCCTCTTTGTTGCTAACTGGAAGGTCCAAGCACAATCTGAATTTTGTGAGGATGAACCACTCTCTGTAGTTATTATGAAGGTAATTTTTAATTCTTACTCTTTTGCTAGTTAACTTCTTCACTTCACAGGCTTGCTTCTCTATTTTCTCCCTATCATTATGTGTTGATTTAGCTATAGAAATAATGAGTTAGATTATTGCCCTGGAAGAAAGTGTCTTGTGGAGCGTCGCCTTTTGTTATGGATGGTTTGAAGTAGTAGTTCTTCTCCCTCTAACAATGTTTTTCTTCTCTGCTGGTGCTTTGGTGGTTTAAGTGGCTTCATACTTGTTCAATAGTTTCCTGCTTATATAAGTTATCTGATTGTGCATCAAGTGATTTTGTGTTTGAGCTTGCATTTGTTATAAAACTTGACCAATTCCCCCCACCCACWCATGTTTAAGGCAATTATTCTTAGTAGGAATATATTCGTCATTCAGTCATTTGCATCTGCTACCTAGGCAAAATCTTCATCRTAAAAATGCATTAAAATATTTTCCATGTACTAATCTGCTTGAAACAACCTTATTACCAGGGTAGGCTCCTGGCTGGCTAGTGAGGAACTATGCAAGTTAAATTTGTACATCAATTAAATAATAACTGAAGAAAAAAAATTTGTGTTTGTGACTTGTAAGTCAAAATTCATGATGTTAACTACAAACAAATGAACAATAGAAGTAATATCGTTTTTCAAACGACGTAGAGGGAGTCTGAAAATGACTTAGTGGGAAGGAGAAAATGACTTAGTGGGAAGGAGTTAGAAAATATATAAAGCAGATGAACTTACAGGAGGATGAGGCTCTCAATCGTAAGGGGTGGATGACTACCCGGAATAATCACTTTTGGTTCATGTAGCCGACCACATCTTAATGGACAAAGGCTTTAATTGATTGATTGATTTCATAGTTGTTAGGATCGATTCCTACCTTGGACGAAAGGTTGCTAGGATCGGATCGATAAAATCGGATCGTAGAATCGTAAACAGATTCTACCAAATAAACCCAAAAAAATAGCAATGGCTAAGATATAATAATAAATAGTCATTCAATAAACGTATAACTATAATAAATTGTTTTTCTTGCATAAGGACAAAAGATAAGATAATTTCAAGTTTATAAGTAGTTAAAATGCGAAATATAGTCGTTAATGAATGTCTCTTATGATTAAGAATATAGTTATGATAATTTGAAATTATATTTGATAAAATTATGGAAAAAGATTTCAAATTGATAATTTATGATAACACTTATGTATCGGGTTTTGAATCGTAGGATCGTATTAAGATTCTACTAATTTTAGCTAAAATCAAAGTAGGATCGTACCAACAGATCGAATCAAGACTTAATTTTGGATCGTAAAATCGTAGAATCGTTGATCGAATCGGATTTTAATAACCTATAACTTTCCAAACAGTTGTGTGTAAATAAATAAAAACGGAGAGAGAAGAAAAGAAAAGTAAATAGTCAGAAGACCAATAAGGCCATATTTAGGCTCTTCAAGCGCATAAACTTCATTCATTTATTTATTTGTATATGCATGACAAAATGCCTGATTACTTGGTTTTGACTCTAATTTGAGCTTGTCATCTCAGAATGGCCGAAAAGTAATTTGGGGACAAAGTGGGGCAATGTGCTATATTCATGGGGATTTTTAAAGATTGCAGGTAGTTTTTTTGCTTGATGGTGTGAATTTTTTGAAGTTTGTGTATTTATATTAAAACTATGGTCAGTAATTGAACCTTCAAACATTTAGCATGTCCGGATTCTCTCCTGTTCTTTTGTTCATGGTCTTTTCTGTGTTGTCTACAGTGATCGGTTTTCGATTTGTTCCAAACCGGTAGATGCTCTTAAAGGTGACTTTAAATAGAAATTGTACCTTTTTTGTTGTTTTTCCATTTGGTTGGTCTTTTCTAACTACTGACTTCTTGTCTTTGATGTCAGTATGATGAAGATAGAGTTATACAGATCATCTAATGGGCTCATCAGGTTTAATAAATTGAAGGCTTTTTCGATCCTTTCAGCGAAGTTATGACATGAAATGGGATTTTCACTTCTTCAATCTTAATTGTCATATTTTATATTTTGGCTGTGTTTTATTACAGTTTGGTGGGCATATTACCTCAAAGAATCATTCAACATTGCTGAGCACAGAATATCCAGTTGAGCGTCTTGGTATGCTATCCTCTAATATATGCAAAGTATTATGTTATCAAATGCTAAGACTAATACACTTTTTGTAGTTAGAACATATGAAATAGTATCTTTAAAATGATCAGTTTATTTAGCTCATGGAAAGCTTTACATGATGAAATTTGATAGATTATCTACTTTGCTAAATTGAGAATGCAATTCATATCTTGGTACTGTTTGGTTTGCAGTTCCTCTCCCAGTCCGTTTAAAATCTGGTTCTCCATATATGTGTTGTTGTAATTCAATGGCATCAAATACATCTAAGTTATGTGTGTAATGTTTCAACTGTAGCTTTTTCAACATGACAAAGAGCTTCTTGAAAGTATATCTCATGATAATTTGTTGAAGGTACACTTTTGTTTAGCATTTGTTTTAACTTTTAACGTTGTAATGCATGTGGGCAGTTTGTAAAACTTGTAATTAAGCACTTTCTTTTTTGTGGGTTTGTCAGTTGTCTAGGCTTGATAGTCTTAGTAATCTGGAGACTCGTGCATAAATTATTCATAAACGTTGCTACTACTTGTAAAATAATATCATAAATCCTGAAATTTCCAACCCTCTCTCATATCTTGTGTGGGACATCATGAGCCTAGAATAGTTTTATTGCAAATTTCAGTTGCTTGTCATATTTCTTTACTCAGTTATAGATACAGCTATTTTGTACCCTTTAGTCTCTGTTTATATGTGTTTTCTCTTGAGCCAATCAGTTTATTACCTTGTAGTTGATGGGATAATGGATGAGTTGCTACAAGGCTCTGGCCAGTGACAAGAAATGCTGCTGATACATCAGGCAGTGACAGTGAGATGGGATGGATGTTGATTCTAATCTTCCTGATGCTTCCCAGAGGTAGTGTCATCTTGATACTTTAACAGAACCGGCTGTTCTTGCTCTATTATGTCAGAATCGCTGCAATGCTTAGCAGCATTCTAGGTTTAGTGCATCCTAGAGACTGAACATGACAATTGGTTAGCATTCATAAGAGATGTGGTGATGCTAATTGTACGATGTTAGCTCTAGTGTTTCGTTGGTCCTAGTTGTCATCAGAATTTTTATTAATGTTCATAATTTTTGGAAATTAGCATCATGGAATCTGATAAATTGATGTTTAGAAGCATCTGCTAGCAGATGTTTTACATTTTGAAAGACTCAAAAGTTTTAAGTAATTATTGAATACACCATTGTCTGCACCCTGCCGATACAATCTGGGAATATCATATTGATATGGGACACACGTTGGGTCTGCGCCTCTTTCTTTATTCTTTATGTTGTTTCAGACTTCATAATTGTCAAAGATTGAAGCAAATTTATACAGTAGAAAAGTGACTTGAGACACTCAATTGAACGAAACCAAAAGCTAAAAGCATACTTTTTCAATCTTTCATCATTCTGAATTGCCGATGAATACTATATCCATGCATGTGGCAACTGTTAGCTGACAGATAAATATAGGTGTTTTTCACTGATGTTCATACCATGCGTTAGTTTCATTGACCTTTTTTTCTTTTTAAGTTCTTAGGCAATTGCCTATGATTAGTGACTATATATAAGTAAGACAAGCTTACTGTCCTATATATCCATTCTTTATATTTTTTTTATCATTTTATGCAAGTTTTTGGTGGTTAAGAGTGCATTGTTTTGCCCTTTTCTGTCTAGCAGGTAAGAGAAAAAAGAATAATGGACAAGCTTCCAGCAGTTTTTTTTGGCAATTTTTTGCTGAAATGTAATGTTTGTGGTGGAGCATTAATCTTCGGAGTTGCTGTGCGTGCCCTGATGTAGTTTCTTATGGTATGCACCAAGCTCCATGTATTCATAAAGTCGGTTTCACTGGCAATTTTGTTTTGATTTCTTTGATAGATCAATTGTTAAGAACTGATTTTTTTCATTAGTAGTCTGCCTCACTTTTCACCCCATGATTTYGAGTTTCGTGTATTCTGTTGTAATGCTCTTTGGTTTTCCCTTTCTTCTTAACCGCAGTTAATAATWYTGAAAGCTTCTTGAGGCCTAGTTCATAATTATAGCTCGCAAGCATGTACGTATTTCAATATGGACTGTCGAAGTTTCATCGTTAGTTAAAATGTTTCTCTTTTTCTCAAATCGTAATTGAAAACCTATATAGATACAAGCACACTCATCAGCTACATTACACGCCTCTTGTTGTGCCGTAATCTTCATACCAATGGTGATTCAGGTGAAGACTACAGTCTACATCTGCTGTAATAGGGTTTTCCTAGCTTCTTATTTGGTACCAAAACGAACAGACATGATCCCTATGCTCATGGACTAGAGGTTTGGCTTGGTGGTAAGCATTCTCCTTGGTCACCTGATCGATCCTTACCCCTAGGCCCCTGCATTATGTCGGGGTATTTCCTCCCTCTCTCTGTTGTACTTATCCTGAGATGGGATCTGTGTTGGACTGTTGGGGTGCATCTCATAATCTTGCAATTTTCTTCAACAATCTCGATTGACATATCATGRCATTAAGTTTGCAAAAATCATGGGTTTTCCTCTCTTTGTATTTTTATTTTTTATTACAGGTACCTTTAAATTTTTTCGTTTTTTCCAAAATAATATCCACGTTTTCGGCACAATTTTCTGTAGCCCTTTTATAGCAAAGGGAACTAATCACATACAACTTAGGCACATTTTCTAACTGAGGGCATTTACAATAAGGGGTTTGTGTTTGTTTTTTTAGATTTGAAAAACAAATTGCGTAATGTTAATGTTGTAAAATGAAGTTTGAAAGTTGGGAAGGTATGAGATCAATAAGTGGTTTGTACGATGATGTGGCATTTTTGTTGGGTATTGGGTAGAATGTAAGTATTTGTTGGGTCCCACATATAAACTTTTGAAAGATTTTAACTATTGTCAACAAAGGTTTATTTTGGAATGGATTTGTATAGGGATGATGTGGTATATGGACAAACCCATAAAGGGTTTGAACTCTTCGAAGAGTTATCCTCTATAACCCTCAAGGCGAGGGAAAATTTTTAGGCAAAATCAAGCTAGGTCATCGAGACGTCATTTTTCGAGCGAAAGACGTGGATTATATATATTACGAAAAATAAGGTTTTCGGAAATTTCACAACAAGAAAATAAGCTATTACCGACCGTCCGAAACAAATCAAAAACGGTCGGTAAAAACGCGGGGACGGTCGGTAAAAGGTTTACCGACCGCTAACGGTCGGTAACTGGCRGTCGGTAGATATTTGGACGGTAAATGAAGTTTTACCGACCGTTGAACGGTCGGTAAAATGTTACCGACCGTTATTACCGACCGTCAAAAATAACAGACTGTAATCTACGACGGTTTATAACGGACGCAAATTACCGACCGTTTGAAGACGGACGCAAATTACCGACCGCCAAACGGTCGGTAATGATGTGGATTTGCGACCGTTGACGGTCGGCAACTTGAAGACAAAATTATATAAAATATGACATTTTACCATTACCGACCGCCAAACGGTCGGTAAAAGTCAAATTTTCTAATTATTTTGACTTTTACCGACCGTCAAACGGTCGGTAAAAGTCAAAGTAACTAATTACTTTGACTTTTACCGACCGCTGTAGCGGTCGGTAAATGTGCAAATATTTTTTCTTTTTGTCGCTTTATATTTTGGTTTTATTTTGATACAGTGATGTCACTTATTTTAGTGCGGTCCCCCATTACTCAAGAATTAGGAAATCAATATTAAAAACCAATAAAGGAAGTTTAAGCATGCAATTTCTATCTTTTATTTATAATGAATGGTAAATATATACAACTGCAATTACATCTACTCTTTATCTCAAAAAATTATTAAACCAATTCCACCAAAAACGTGATTTACATTCACCAAAAAATGAATTTTCGAATGTTTTTTTTACCTTGGATTCATATGATTAATATAATGAAACCCAAGGCAAAATTTGGGGCCAAAAGAGTGCCAAGACCAATCCCAAATCACCATCAAGGCGTGGGGCAATTATGACAAAACAAGTCGGGTTATCAAGAATCGTTTTTGTCGAAAAACATGGATATACATCACCAAAATGAAGATTTCGGAACATTTTCCGGTAAAATTGTCGAAATTTTACCATTGTTTCATATGATAATATGATAAACCCAAGGCAATTTGGGGCCCAAATGAAGCCATACTGGGGGACGTTTTAATCTGAAAACGTCGAAACGATCGTTGAGGCACTACCCTTGGTATTTGGAGCGAAACTTGACAAAGATCATCCTTCGCCCTTAATGTGTGAGGGTGGGAGAAATCTGCGCAAAACCAAATCGGATCACTGAGACGTCGTTTTTTTGACAAACAATTCTTCCAAAAAATTTCCGAAACCATTATTTTCGTATATATATAATCCACGACTTTCGTTCGAAAAATGACGTCTCAATGACCTAGCTTGATTTGCCTAAAAATTTTCCCTCGCACTTGAGGGTTATAGAGGATAACTCCTCGAAGAGTTCAAACCCTTTATGGGTTGTCCATATACACACATCATCCCTATAACAAATCCATTCAAATAACCTTTGTTGACAATAGTTAAAACCTTTCAAAGGTTTATATGTGAGACCCAACAAATACTTACATTCTACCCAAATACCCAACAAAATGCCACATCATCGTTACAACCACTTATTAATTCATACTACCTTCCAACTTTCAAACTTCATTTTACAACATTAACATACGCAGTTTGTTTTTCAAAACTAAAAAAACAACACAAACCCCTTATTATAAATGCCCTCAGTTAGAAAATGTGCCAAGTTGTATTTGATAGTTCCCTTTGCTATAGACAGGGCTTACAAAAAAATTGTGCCGAAATGTGGATATTATTTGGAAAAACACGGAAAAAAATTTAAAGGTACACTGTAATAAAGAAATAAAAATACAAGAGAGAGCACAACCCATGATTTTGCAAACTTATGTCATGATATGTCAATCGAGTATTGTTGAAGAAAAATTGCAAGATTATGAGATATGCACCCCAACAGTCCACACAGATCCCATTCAGGACAGAGACGGAGGGAGGAAACACCCCCGACATTAATGCAGGGGGCCTAGGGGTAAGGATCGATCAGGTGACCAAGAGAATGCTTACCCCAAGCCAAACCTCTAGTCCATGAGCATAGGATCATGTCGTGTTCGTATGTTGTACCAATAAAGCTAGGGAAAACCCATTACGCAGTGTAGACTGTAGTCTTCACCTGAATCACCAATTGGTACGAAGATTACGGCCACAAACAAGAGGCGTGTAATGTAGTTGATTGAGTTGTGCTTCGTATCTATTATAGGTTTCAATTACGATTGAGAAAAAGGAGAAACATTTAACTAACGATGAAACTTCGACAGTCATAATTGAATCAACGTACATGCTTGCGAGCTATTAAGGTTATGAACTAGGCCTCAAGAAGGCGTTCTAAATATTATTAACTGCGGTTAGAAGAAAGGAAAACCAAAGAGCATTACAACGAATCACACGAAACTCAAAATCATGGGGTGAAAAGTGGAGCAGACTTACTAAGTTGAAAAAAATCAGTTTCTTAACAATTGATCTATCAAGGAAATCAAAACAAAAATTGCCAGTGAAACCGACTTTTAGAATCCATGGACTTTGGTGCATACCATAAGAAACTACATCAGGGCAAGCCACAGAAACTCCCGAAAGATTAATGCTCCACCACAAAACATTACATTTCAGCAAAAAAGACCAAAAGAAAACTGCTGAAGCTTTCCTTATTCTTTGTTTCTCTTACCTGCTAGGACAGAAAAGGGCAAAACAATGCACTCTTAACCACCAAAAACTGTCATAAAATGATGAAAAAAAGATATAAAGGAATGGTATTATATTAGGACAGTAACTTGTCTTTACTCTATATAATAGTCACTAATCATCAGGCAATTTGCCTAAGAAACTTAAAAAGAAAAAAGGTTCAATGACAACGTACCGCATGGTATGAACATCAGTGAAAACACCTATTTTATCTGTCAGCTAACAGTCTGCACATGCAATGCGATATAGTATTCATCGCAATTCAGAATTGATGAAAGTTGAAAAAAGTTATGCTTTAGCTTTTGGTTTCGTAATTGAGGTGTCTCAAGTTCACTTTTCTACTGTATAATTTGCTTCAATCTTTGACAATTATTGAGTCTGAAACAACATAAAAGAATTAAGAAGTAGGCGAGACCCAACTGTGTCCCATATCAATATGATATTCCCAGATTGTATCGGCAGGTGCAGACAATGGTCGATATTCAATCAATTACTTTAAAAACTTTTGAGTCTTTCAAAATGTAAAAACATCTGTAGCAGATGCTTCAAACATCAATTTATCAGATCCATGATGCTAATATTCCAAAAATATGAAGCATCTAATAAAAATTCTGATGACAACTAGGACCAACGAAACACTAGAGCTACACATCGTACAATTTAGCATACACATCTCTTATGATATGCCCTAACCAATTGTCATGTTCAGTCTCATAGATGCACTAAACCTAGAATGCTGCTAAGCTTGCACGATTCTGACCTAATAGAGCAAGAACAGCCGGTTCTGTTAAAGTATCAAGATGACACTACCTCTGGGAAGCATCAGGAAGATTAGAATCAACATCCATTCCCATCTCACTGTCACTGCCTGATGCATCAGCAGCTTTGCTTGTCCACTGGCCGGGCCCTTGTAGCAACTCATCCATTCCCATCAACTACAAGGTAATAAACTGATTGGCTCAAGAGAAAACACATATAAACAGAGACTAAGGTACCAAAATAGCTGTTGTATCTATAACTGAGTAAAGAAATATGAACAAGCAACTGAAATTTGCAATAAAGCTATTCTAGGCTCATGATTGTCCCACACAAGATATGAGAAGGGTTGGAAATTTTCAGATTTATGATATTATTTTACAAGAGTAGCAACGTTTATGAATAAATTTATGCACGAGTTCCAATTACTAAGACCTATCAAGCCTAGCAATGACAAACCCACAAAAAAGAAAGTGCCTTAATTACAAGTTTTACAACTGCACCACAATGGCATTTACAGAGTTAAAAGTTAAAACAATGCTAAACAAAAGGGTCACCTTCAACCACAATTATCATGAGATTACTTCAAGAAGCTTTTTGTCATGTTGAAAAGCACAGTTGAACATTCACACATACTTAGATGGTATTTGATGCCATTGAATTACACAACACATATATGGAGAACCAGATTTTAACGGACTGGGAGAGGGAACGTGCAAACCAAACAGTACCAAAAGATAATGAATTGCATTCTCAATTTAGCAAAGTAGATAATCTATCAATTTCATCATGTAAAGCTTTCCATCGAGTCTATAAACTGATCATTTTAAGATACTATTTCATATGTTCTAAACTTACAAAAAGTGTATTAGGTCTTAGCATATTGATAACATTAATTACTTTGCTTATTAGAGGATGCATCCAAGACGCTCAACTGGATATTCTGTGCTCAGCAAATTGTTTGATGATTGCTGTTGGGTAGTATTGCCCACCCAAACTGTAATAAAACACCAGCCAAAATATAAATATGACAATTAAGATTGAAGCAGACGTTTGAAAATCCCATTTTCATGTCATAACTTTCGCTGAAAGGATCGAAAAGCCTTCATTTATTAAACCTGTGAGCCCATTAGCATGATCCTGTCATAACTCTATCTTCATCATACTGACATCAGAAGGGACAAGAAGTCAGTAAGTTAGAAAAAGACCAACCAAATGGAAAAAGAAACAAAAAAGGTCAATTTCTATTGTAAAGTTCACCTTTAAGAGGACTACCGGGGGTTTGGAGACAAATCGAAAACCGATCACTGTATTAGACACACCAGAAAAGAGCACTGAACAAAAGAACAGGAGAGAATCCGGGACATTGTGCTAATTGTTTGAAGGTTTCAATTACTAGACCATAGTTTTAATATAAATGACACAAACTTCAAAAAATTTTCAAACCCATCAGCAAAAGGCAAACTACCTGCAATCTTTAAAAAATCCCCATTGAACTAATAGCAAACATTGCCCCACTTTGGTCCCCAAATTACTTTTCGGCCATTCTGAGATGACAAGCTCACAATTAGAGTTCCAAAACCAAGTAATCAGGATTCTTGTCATGCATATACAAAAAATAAATGAATGAAGTTTATGCGCTTGAAGAGCCTAAATATGGCCCCTTATTGGTCTTCTGACTCTATTTACTTTTCTTTTTCTTCCTCTCTCCGTTTTTATTTATTTACACACAACTGTTGGAAAAAGTTATAGGTTATTAAAATCCCGATTCGATCAACGATTCTCGATTTTATACGATCCAAAATTAAGTTCTTGATTCGATCTGTGTGGTACGATCCTACTTTGATTTTAAGCTAAAAATTAGTAGAATCTTAATACGATCTGATTCAAAACCCATACATTAAGTGTTATCATTAAAATATCAATTTGAAATCTTTTCCATAAATTTTATCAAAAATATAAATTTCAAATTGATTCATAACTAT
The DNA here is from genome assembly GCA_008642245.1 of Bassia scoparia. Classification (NCBI taxonomy): domain Eukaryota; kingdom Viridiplantae; phylum Streptophyta; class Magnoliopsida; order Caryophyllales; family Amaranthaceae; genus Bassia; species Bassia scoparia. The sequence continues at coordinate 50,026 of SNQN01002279.1, read as the reverse complement.
ATTTCTTACATCATAAGAGACATTCATTAACGGACTATAATTTCGCATTTTAATACTTATAAACTTAAATACTCTTATCTTTTGTCCTTATGCAGAAAACAATTTATTATAGAATTATACGTTTATTGAAATGGACTATTTAGTTATTATATCTTAGCCATTGCTATTTTTTTTGGCGTTTATTTGGTAGAATCTGCTTTACGATTCTGATCCGAATTTTATCGATCCGATTCCTAGCAAACCGTTTCGGTCCAAGGTAGGAACTCGATCCTAAAACCTATGAAATCAATCAATCCAATTAAAGCCTTTGTCCATTAAGATGTGGTCGGCTTTACATGAACCAAAATGATTATTCCGGGTAGTCAGTTTCCACCCCTGTACGATTAGGCTTCATCCTCCTGTAGTTCCTCTGCTTTATATATTTTCTAAACTCCTTCCCACTAGTCATTGTTCTGACTCTCTCTACGTCGTGAAAAAACGATATTACTTCTATTGTTCATTTGTCTTGTATAACATCATGATTTTGACTTACAAGTCACAACACAAATTTTTTTTTCTTCAGGTTTATTTAATTTGATGTAACAAATTTAACTTGCATAGTTCCTCCTAGCCAGCCAGGAGCCTTACCCTCGGCTTAATAAGGTTGTTTCAAGCAGATTAGGACATGGAAAATGATTTTAATGCATTTTTATGATGAAGATTTGCCTAGGTAGCAGATGCAATTATGACTGGAATGACGATAGTATTCCTAACTAAGCAAATAATGCCTCCTTAAACATGTGTGGTGGGGGGAAGTGGTCAGTTTTATAACAAATGCAAGCTCAAACAAACAAAATCACTTGGATTGCCACAATCAGATAACTTATAAGCAGGAAACTACTTGAACAAGTATAGAAACACAACAATATAAAACCACCAAGCACAGCAGGAACGAAAAACATTGTTTATGAGAGGAGAAAGAACTACTACTTCAAACCATCCCTAACAAAAGGCGACGGCATCCACAAGACACTTTTCTTCCAGCGCAATAATCTAAAACTCATTATTTCTATAGCTAAATCAACAACATAATGATAGGAGAAAATAGAGAAACAGCCTGTGAAGTGAAAAGTAACTAGAAAAGAGTAAGAATTTAAAAATTCACTTTCATAATAACTACAGAGAGTGGTTCATCCTCACAAAAATTCAGCATTGTGCCCTTGGACCTTCCAGTTACGCAACAAAAGAGGAATCAATTCAGAAAAACTGATTACAGTACAGTGTGCATATAAATGACTCGGAAGTACCATAAACCCTTATATTAAGTAACAATATACTTGAATACCTTATTGCTTCGAAGCTGCATACAGACAACGTGCCCATTCTCCACTGAAAAACCAAATAAATAGTGTCATATGCATACAGCACGAGATTTACCATAAGAAAATTGCAATCAATTAGCAAAAAGGAGTAAGTACTGCTGAATGAGGCAAATCCGGGCTAAGTTTCATCACTTCCCCTACTCTAGCCAAGTATTAACGTCACGCAACACAATGTGCATAAATATAACACGATTACATTATAGGGCAGGAGAATCCTTTAATTTTTATTATTATTTTTTTTTTGTTGGGGGGGGGGGGGGGGGAGGGGGGGTAAATAAGCACCTAAAAACATATTATCATCTAGTTGGATTTAAAACAAAACAACGAAACAAGGACAAAGACCATAAGATCACAAAGCCACAGTAGCGAGAATTAAGCAGTAAAATAGGCTTCGTAGGAGCTTGTTACAACAAGCAAAACAAAGCAAATCACCATAGTCCTTTACACTATTCTCTAAGCGTCTTCTACAACATTGCTTTGTCTTCCAGACCAGCTAAACCAATTAGTTTTACCAAACAACAACTACTACAAACTAAGGGCTGTTTGGTTTAGGCTTTTTTTTAAGGTATGATGGAATTACATCCATTCCAATGTTTGTTTCGTCCTTTTTAAGGTGGAACCTCATACCTAATGGATTATAATTCGCACCGCAACCCCTTGGAATCCATACCCTGCCTAGCCCCTAATTCAATCCATTACCCCTAGTATCAAACTCAGTTAGATAAAAAAAAGTGAAATAATTAGATTACTAACCCACACCATACATAGTCAAAATGTTATTGATGGGTTATACATCGATTTTTTTTCCTGCACGTCAATACATCAAAATGAATCAGAGATTAATTTTGCTTGGAAAGCTTGACTTACCAACTTAACTTTGAATTACAGCAGAATTAAATGTTTATAGTGGTAAAGACTCTGAGAGACAACGCAATGTTCGTGACTTCAATAGCTGGCTTCTTCTTCTTCGTTTTTTGGCCAAATTTGTATCAGTCTTTCAGAAGTGCTTTATTGGGTTTTTTGAATTCTTGTTGAAAGGAGCTTTTTTTTTAATTTCAGTTTTCACGGACTTTGATTTGCAATTATTAGTAAAAATGATGAGTATTATATCAAAATTAAAATTGGACATATATTCATTCTAAAGGTGCTACCAAACAATATCAATTGGATATAGTATCCATTACAAGTTTAAACCAAACCAATATTAAACTAGTATGGGATAGTGATCAAGATAATCCATAGCCATTCATACCAACTTAATGAAAACCTAAACGGCGGCACTAAGGGTTTATTAGAAATCTCCTGCATTGGAATAATGGACCAGCGTTTGGACTGATTTAAATTTATGTTTGAACCTCCATACACCTCAGATATTACCTTACTATATCCATTAACATAACAACCGCAGAAAGAACAAGACACCCACAGATTGCCCAACCACAAAACTTACAACAACAACTACCAACTATAACGCAGCTTCCCATACCGCAACTCCTGCGAACCGATAAATATCACTACCAAGACAAGACAACTCACAACGTCCCTTTGCAAGATAGTTGATAAAGATCCAAGTACTACCTTGTATTTTTAAAAAGGCTTCATTGTTCGGGTAGTGAACAGTCATATCTGATAGTATTCCTCGAAGTGAACTTACAAAAGTTTTATTGCGAACAGGATGTTGCCTGGTATCCCATACCTATGCAGGACGAATAACAAAATCTAAAATTAAATGTTGAAATAGAAGAAGCCGAAGCAAAGCTTTATTAAGACAAGACACTTGTCAATTATATATATTTTTTTTTTTTTTATGAACAAGAAAGACACTTTGCGACTATATACTGCGTCCACATAAATATGGGAAAACGGAAATACTCAACATAAATTTAGCTAAGGAAAAAAAAATCCAACCTCAAAATGATAGTTGATTTAAAAAACAACAACTCCAACAAGTACACAAAACTCCATATGCCTTTCTGTTATTCACTTAGCCAAACAGGAAACATTGAGGACAAATAGTCTTCAACTCCTTGCTCACACTGGAATTTTGTCACACCATCTCCACAAAGCATCATCCTTGAAATTACTAGAACAATCAAACTCACCTATATTTTTTCAATGGATTTTATCACATGACACTAACGCCTCAGCTTGTTCTTAACAGAAATAGGGCATCAAAAATGAGAAATTGAAATCAGATCCTCCCAAAAAATACTGAATCCAATTCATTAAGTGATTTTTCCAGCGTCGTTCAATTTAATTCGTTCTGCTTTTGCTTGTTTAATACACACGAAGCACTGCGAATTGAAAAATTGAACCAGCTCTCCCACTAGTAAATACTATCATTCGAGAAAAAGTGGTTTTCTTATGGTTTCTTTCAAGCTACAGGTCATAAAAATTTCACCATCCTTTCATGCAAAGATGAACAATTGAGACGACAGAAGATTACAATGCCAAACCAGCTAGACTAAACTACCCCTTCGCATCAAAATTAGTGCCCCATCAAAACCCCATAAACAACTATGCAGTTATTGAGCCTACAAACTCTATACAGAGTGATCAATACATCAAAAGAATGAGAAATACTCCCTCCGTTACGTTTTATTGGGCCAAAAACTCTTACTAGAACAGCTGTTAATATTATTGAAATTACTTCCCTTCTTTCGCATTTTTGGTCAAAATATTTATTAGTGATGACAATTTATTCCTCACTAATTTATGACAATTAACTTAACTTAACATTCCTATATCTAACGTATTATATTCATCAAACCTGAAGTAATCAATTAATCACCACCACCCAATTAAACACCTACCAATCCCTGACCACCAATTACGCCACCGCAAGCCATACTCTCTACCAAACCTAACCACTGCCCGTAACCATCACACTAACCAGCCAACCACCACCGCACCACCCCACCCATCATCGCCAACCAATCTACCAGCACACCACCCTGCCATCGCGACCAATCTCACCGCCGCAACCACACTGACTTGATCTTTCTTTGTTTCCACCATTGCGACCACCCAACCACTGCCATTGCACAATCATTTGATTCTCTGTTGTTTTTTGAACTAGCAACATTGCAATGGTGTGGTTCGAATCTGTGGTGGTAGTTTCGAGTTTATATCGCAAATCTAGGTTTCGGACTTGAGATTACTCCGATGGTTTTGACGTGAAATTGGGTTGTCAACCTAGGTGGTTTCGTTCCATGCGGTTTGTCTCAAATTTGGTTTCTCCGTATGGCTTCGTCTGATCTGGGTTTCGAATTTGCGTGTCTACTGTGGCGAGGAGTGGTTGGCGAAGAGGGATAGCAAGGTGTGCTGAGGCGGGTGGCGAGACTGTGGTGAAGAAGATGGCGAGGAGTGGTTGGGTGTATGTGAGTGGAAGTTGGCGAGAAGTGGTGTTGGGTGGGTTGGGTTGGTGATGATAGATTGATAGTTGGGTTAACGGTATGGATGCTTAATTAATAAAGTTTAATTGAGATATTAGCAAATTTGACTTGGAAACACCAGCCCAAAAGTTTCCAATAAAACATAACGGAGAGTAGAAAACAACAAGGAGACTTTAAAGGTTGGTATTATAACAACCTGTGCCAAAATCAAGTTCAATAAAATGAGCGTTCAATTTACCAATCTATGTGGAATCAAGTTCATTCCATAGGCAAATTTACATCATTCCTCAACCTCTTTCTATTCCTATCCTCAATGAGATACGACATCAAAGGTTTATGCAAAAGCAAGCCATCATCACAATTGGAACTAAAAAAATTACGATACACGCGATGCAAAACGGTTCTGAAGTAAATTGAGGTAGGATCCCCTTCTGATACATCTCCATCAACTCAATTATGTCTCTCTAGCAAAATATCTTTTATTCGTCACTATCGTGATCTTCAAAACTGTTCTTTAGCAATTATGTACCCCATTGATCATGTCCACCAAAAAAATTTCTTGTTAAATGCTATAGCTAAATTTAAAAATCTCAAAACTTTTATTAGGAGAAACTGAGAACACCTGTTCTTCTTGTAGACAAGTTTGCCTTTCTAAAGTTAAGTGCAGCAGCAGAAACCACAACTTGCATCCTCATTGACATATCGTGTAAAGATATTCCTAAAGCTTGAGAGGAACTATGCATTAACATGAGCAAATGACTGCTGCAGGAAACATAAAACACTCTCCTTCAGCATTCTCATGCACAGAAGACACCTTTGGGAAAATTTAACCAGTAATATTTACCAGAAACAAATTTCCAGTTACGGTGGTATGACACTAAATAAAAAATATAAGCATAATTTGCACCTGACACCACTCCTGCATTCATCCCTGAGGCAATGGTGCTGCTGTCATGCAAGTTGATTAATTCTGTTCACTCCTCGGCTTGAATTAAATGTTTATAGCTTATCGAGCAACTCCAACTACTGTGACATGTCAACGCTTATTAATTTACAAATATTTGACAGTAGCATTGCTTACATATCCCAGGAAATAATGACATGACGGTAAAGGTCCAAAACTTGAAGGAAACAAAAACTCACGGATGAGGTTCTCAGGTGAAGCTCATCTTGCCTCCCAGTTTTTCTACATCATGTGGCTAGTAGTTATGAGCAGATTCTGGGGATCTTCACAATTGCTGGCACCACCAGAAAGACATGACTACAAAGTCAATTCACATCATATTCGTCCATGCATGGAAAAAATACTATCACTAAATCAGCACCCATGAAGTGGGAGCGTTTCATTTCTTATGGTGTCAGTAATTTAATTTACCCACGTCCCTCATGTATAATCGGGACTTGCTCTGCTAGAGCTGCTGTTGGGCGGCGAACTTTAGCAAGCTGCACGAATAGCAATCAAATTATTAAAGTTTACTCTTTGTGCGTGCTTAAAAACTGCAAAAACAACAATTAATACAGTAACAAACGAATTAAGAGCAATGATCACTAGGAAAATTACTGAATTTACCGTT
>SNQN01002279.1:17730-41064 GCA_008642245.1 Bassia scoparia | reverse complement strand
TATTCAATTTCATAGAAACAATGGTAAAATTTCGACATTTTACCGAAAATGTTCCGAAATCTTCATTTTGGTGATGTATAATCCATGTTTTTCGACAAAAAACGACTTCTTGATAACCCGACTTGGTTTGTCATAATTTGCCCACGCCTTGATGGTGATTTGGGATTGGTCCTTGGCACTCTTTTTGGCCCCAAATTTGCCTTGGGTTCATTATATTATCATATGAATCCAAGGTAAAAAAATAATTCAAATCATTTTTGTGATGTAAATCACGTTTTTGGGCTAAAAAGTACGTCTCGATGATCGTGTTCAGTTTTGCCCAGATTTTTCCCATATCTTGAAGGCGATGGGGATGGGTCTTAGGCAATTTCCCTCAATACTAAGAGTACTGCTTCTAACGAGCATTTTGACGTTTTGTCGGTTTGTCATTTGCGGACATAAAAGCCCCCGGAATAGACTCTTTAGGGCCAAATTGCCTTAGGTCAATCATATTATCATATGAACCATGGTAAAAATTTTCAGGCGACTTCAGTTTCGTGATGTATAATCAATGTTTTTTAGCCAAAAAGCGTCTCAGTGACTCGACTCGCTTTTGGCCAGAATTTCTCCCACACCTTGAGGTAATGAGGCATGGGTCCTTGGCAGTATCGTCCCAAGTACAAGCGTGGTGCCTTCTACGAGCGTTTGACGTTATGTCTGGTTTGTCGTTTACGGACTCAAAAGTTTCAAAGAATGGACTCATTTGAGCCCAAATTTGCCTTGGGTTTTTCATATAATCATAATGTACTCATGGTAAAATTTCGACAATTTTTCCAAAATTTTTCCAACACCTCATTTCGTGATGTAAAATCTACGTTTTTAGCTAAAAAACGACGTCTCAGTTATCCTGCTTGATTTTGTCCAAAATTTTTTCCAAAAAACGACGTTTTGTTAGTTTGTCGTGTGCGGACACAAAGTCCCCAGGTATGCACTCAATCAAATATGGCCGTAAATTTTACTAGGGTTCATCATATTAACTATAAATCCATAGTAAAAATTTTGGCAATTTTTTCAAAATTTTTTCTAAAACCTCATCACTGAAATGAGGCTTCGACAATTTTCGAAAAAATTGCCAAAATGTTTACCATGGGTTCATATGATAATATGATTTGTTCCAACAAAGATTTGGGCCAAAACGAGTCCATACGGGTGACTTTTGAGTCCTTAAGAAAAAACGAGAAAACGTCGAAACACTGGTAGAAGGCAGATATCTAGTATTGGGTACAAAACTCTTTGAATAGTCATTTCTCATGACCGTGAAGGAGTGACAGAAATTCCGGACAAATTCGAGTCGGGTTGCCGAGATGTAATTTTTTGGCCAAAAACGTAGATTATACATCACTGAAATGAGGCCTTCGGACAATTTTCGGAAAAATTGCTAAAATGTTTACCATGGGCTCATAGATAATATGAATGGTCCAAGGAAGATTTGGGCCAAAAGAATCCATACGGGGGACTTTTTGATCCGTTAAAGAAAATACAAGAAAACGTCTGAAACACTCGTAGGAGGCAATAATGCTTAGTATTTGGGTAACAAAAACTGTTGGAATAGTCGTTTCTCATAACCGTGAAGGCGTGACAGAACTTTCGGACAAATTCATGCCGGGTAATTCATGCCGGTCACCGACATGTCATTTTTTGGCCGAAAAACGTGAATTAACATCACTAAAATGAGCGTCCGGACAATTTTCGGAAAATTGTCGAAATGCTTACCATGGGTTCATATGATAATATGATGGGTCCAAGAAAGATTTGGAGGCCAACGAGTCCATACGGGGGACTATTGAGTCCGTTAAAGAAAAAATGAGAAACGTCGAACACTCGTAGGAGGCAGTATGCAGTATTTGGGTAAAAAGTGTTGGAATAGTCATTTCTCATGACAGTGAAGGCGTGACAGAAATTTCGGACAAATTTCGAGCCGGTCGCCGAGATGTCATTTTTTGGTGAAAAACGTGGATTATACATATCTAAATGAGGCCTCCGGATAATTTTAGAAAAATTTCCGAAATGTTTACCATAGGGTTCATTTGATAATATGATGGGTCCAAGGAAGATTTGGATGCCAAACGAGTCAATACGGGACTTTTGAGTCATTAAAGAAAAACGAGAAAAACGTCGAAAACACTCGTAGGAGGCAGTATGCTTAGTATTTGGGTACAAAACTGTTGGAATAGTCGTTTCTCATGACCTGAAGGCGTGACAGAAATTCCGGAAATTCGAGTTGGGTCGCCGAGATGTCATTTTTTGCCAATAAATGGGATTATACATCACTGAAATGAGGCCTCCGGACAATTTTTGAAAAAATTGCGAAATGTTTACCATGGTTCATATGATAATAGATGGTCCAAGGAAATTTGGGGGCCAAACGAGTCCATACGGAGGATTTTTGAATCCGTTAAAAAAAAAACGAGAAAACGTCGAAACACTCGTAGGAGGCAGTAGTATTTTGTACAAAACTGTTGGAATAGTAGTTTTCTCTTGACCGTGAAGGCAAGACAGAAATTCTGGACAAATTTGAGCAGGGTCGCCAAGATGTCATTTTTTGGTCGAAAAATGTGGATTATACATCATAGAAATGTGGCCTCCGGACAATTTTCGAAAAAATTGCCGAGATATTTACCATGAACTCATATGATAATATGATGGGTCCAGGAAGATTTGGCCTGTTTACATTAGCTTATTTTCAATTTAGTTTAGTTCAGTTCAACACCATTCAATTCAGTTCAGTTCAGTTCTTAACCCAATTTTTCTCTCTCATAAAATATCAATTCAGTTCAGTTTTAGTTCAGTTCAGCTCTATTCAGTTCAATTCAATTGATTTCCAGTTAATGTAAACAGGCCATTTGGGGGCAAACGAGTCCATAAGGGGACTTTAGAGTCCCTTAAAGAAAAAAAAACGAGAAAACGTCAAAACATTCGTAGGAGGCCCCAAATAGCAAGTGTAGTGGTTATACGAGCGTTTTTACGTTTTTTATTTGTCGTTTGTGGACTCAAAGTCCTGATATGGTCTCATTTGGGCCTCAATTTTTCCTTAGGTTCATCATATTGTAATAAAGGTCTTGGTAAAATTACGCGAATTTTTCCAAAATATTTCGGACACTTCATTTTCGTGACACAACAAGAATTCGCATTATAACGACGGAATTTACCGACCGTCATCAAAAACGGTCGAAAAAGACATATTACCGACCGTTTTTTATTGGACGAAATTTACCGACCGTTTTTATAATTTACCGACCGTTATTTGTGGGACGGAAATTACCGACCGTCTACGTGGCATTACCGACCGTCTACGTGGCATATACCGACCGTAGACGGTCGGTAAATGATAAAAAACCCAAATCGACCACATGGTCGGTCAAACTCGGGCCTTAAGGGTCATATTTTCATTTCCCCAAATCCCCTCATCCACTCACTCACTCCTTGTCCTCCTCAATTCCTCATTCACGTTTCCTTTTTTTCTCTCTCCTCATTCACGTTTCCCTTCTCTTCCTCTCCTCAATCCTATATTCCTCATTCAATCCACACACATCTCTCTCTCTCCCTCCTCTCACCTCCCACTTTGACGCAACAAAACACCACCATTTCTTCTTGTTCTTTTTTTTTTTTTTCAATTTTTTGGTTGGTGTTGTTTAGATCTAAGATTTCCTTTTTTTCTTAAAATCTCCGACGCTCCTTGAACGCCAATCCGACGCTGCTCGTGCCGCCAGTCCAACGCCGCTCCGCTGACGACTCGCGTTGCTGCTCTGCGCGTCTCCTCCTCAGCCACCAAAATTAGGTTAGTTCTTCATTCTAATTTATTTTTGATTATTCGTTTTTTTTTTTTTTCGAATTGAGATCTAAGTTTTTACTTTTATTATCATTCTCATTTTCTTTCTTCAATTTTCATTCTGATTTTCTTTCTTCGATTTTTGTTCGATTTTCTTCCATTTCTTTTATTTTCAGTTCCATTTTGATATTCAAAGTTTAAATTTCGTTTAAATCTAGATTTTTTTCGTTTTCTAGGTTTTTCTAGATTTACGTTTTCTATTTTTTATTTTTATTTTTCAATTATATCTCGTTTTATTTTCTTTTGATTTTGAATTTTTTTCTCGATATATTCTAGATATATTCTGTTTGTTTTGTGTTTGAATTTTTCCTCGATTTTGTGTTTTGAATTTTGACTCTATTCTCGATTATGTGTTTGCTTCTATTTGTAGTCAAATTTTTTACGTCTGTTTGTAGTCATTTTTGATGAAGTTTGCTGATTTATTTATCAACAAGCTAAGAGTTAATTGTAGTGAAAATGGTGTTAAATGTTTATTTCAAGTATATGTGTTAAAGGGATTTGATTTTTGAACAATACATCATTAAAAAATACAATATACAGTTAAAATAATAACTCAATTTATTCAGTTATTCTTGATTTGATTTGTTAATAGTTTTGTTGGTTAATTTCTTGTTTTCTTTGTTTTGTTGCAGATTGGTTTTTCAAGCTGAAGAGATGGGTTCCAGAATTTTTGTATGATGTAATTTAACATACTTTTAGATGAATGAATTTTTTTGTAATTACACTACTTTTGAAGTGTATAATTTATGATTTGATGTAAATCAAAAATTTGTGTATAAATATTATTTTTATATTTTATATATAATTCAATTTATATATAACTTTATTTAATTTGTATTTGTTGCATTGTAGTTGGACCAACGTGCGTTTTTGCATTGCTGGTTCTTTTGGAGTATTTTTTTTTTTATTTCAGGTTTCAGTTTACGACCGCTGGCGGTCAGTAAAAGTCTCAATAAATACTAAGAATTTGACTATTTAATGTTGACTTTTACCGACCGTCACACGGTCGGTAATCCAGTATTTACCGACCGCCTGACGGTCGGTAAAAGTCAACATTCTTAGTTTTGTTGACTTTTACCGACCGCCAGCAGTCGGTAAAATCTAATGTTGACTTTGACTCCACCAAGCAGGTTGCGGTCGAAAAAACGGTCGGTAAACTTTTACCGACCGTTAAACAGTCGGTAATCCTTATTTTACCGTCCAATGTATTTCCGACCGCCTGTTTACGACCGTTGACGGTCGGTAATAAGTTTACCGACCACTTTCGCGTTTTTACCGACCATTTTTGATTTATTTTGGGCAGTCGGTAATAGCGTGTTTTCTTGTTGTGTGATGTATAATCCACGTTTTTCTGCCAAAAAACGATGTCCCAGTGACCTGGTTCGGTTTTGCCCGGAATTTATGCCACACCTTCACGGTGACGAGGGATGGGTGCTACAAAAGTTTCGRTCCCAAATACAAAGCGTAGTGACACCAACAACAKGTTTTGACGTTTCATCAKTTTGTCGTTCGCGAACTCAAAAGTCCCTAGTATGGACTCATTTCGGTCACAAATCTTCGTTAGGTTTGACATATTATCATATGAGCCAAAAAAATGTTCTGTTATGCCAAGAATTTCTAAAAAAACCTTCACTATGACGAGGGATGGGTCCTACGAAAATTTCGGCCCCAAATACTAATCGTAGAGCCTCGTAGCATAAGTTTTTACATTTTATCTATTTGTCGTTTGCAGACTCAAAAGTCCCCTTGTATGCACTCATCTAGTCCCCAAATCTTTCTTAGGTTCATAATATTATCAAATGAACCTCTAATAAACTSTTCGACAATTTTTCTAAAARTTGTTTGGAAACCTCATTTAAGTGATTTATATAATCCACGTTTTTTGGCCAAAAAAGATGTCTCGGTGACCCGAGTCGTTTTGTCCAGAATTTATGTCACACCTTCACGGTGACGAGGGATGGGTCCTACGAAAATTTCGGCTCCAAATACAAAACGTAATGCCTTCTACCATTGGTTTTTACGTTTCGTCGGTTTGTCGTTCGCGGACTCAATTCCACATGTATGGACTCATTTGTGCCCCAAATCCTCCTTGGGTTCATCATATTATCATACAAACCTTTGATAAAAATTTTGGCAATTTTTCTCAAAATTGACCGGAAACCACATTTCAGTGATGTATAATCCACGTTTTTCTGTCAAGAAACGATGTCTCGGTGACCCATCTCGGTATTGCCCAAAATTTTTTCCACACCTTCAAGGTGACGAGTGATGGATGTTATGAAAGTTTCGGCCCCAAATACAAAGCGTGGTGCCTCCTATCGTAGGTTTTGACATTTCGACGGTTTGTCGTTCGTGGACTCAAAAGTCCCCCGTGTGGATTCATTTGAGCCCCAAATCTTCCTTGGGTTCATCATATTATYATATGAACCTATGGTAAAAACTTTGGCAATTTTTATAAAAATTGTCTGAAAACATCATTTTCGTGATGTATAATCCATGTTTTCGGCAAAAACCGATGTCTCAGTGACACAAGTCAATTTTGCCTCGAATTTATGCCACAACTTCACGGTGACGAGGGATGGGTGCAACGAAAGTTTCGGCCCCAAATACAAAGCGTAGTGCCACCAACAACAGGTTTTCATGTTTCATCGGTTTGTCGTTCATGGACTCAAAAGTCCCCCGTATGGACACATTTGAGCCTCAAATCTTCCTTGGTTTCATCATATTATCATATGAACTGATGGTAAAAATTTCAGGAATTTTTCCGAAAATTGTCCAAAAACCTCATTTCAGTGATGTAGAATCCACGTTTTTCGACCAAAAAACGATGTCTCGGTGACCTAGCTCGGTTTTGCCTAGAATTTCTGCCACACCTTCTAGTTGACGCAGGATGGGTTTAACGAAAATTTCGGCCCCAAATAGAAAGCGTAATGCCCTCGACCATGAGTTTTTATGTTTCGTTGGTTTGACGTTCACGGACTCAAAAGTCCCTATGTATGGACTCATTTGGGCCCCAAATATTCTTTTGTTTCATCATATTATCATATGAACTTATGGTAAAAATTTTGGTAATTTTTTCTGAGCATAATCCGGAAATCACATTTTAGTGATGTCTTATCCACGTTTTTCGCCCAAAAACCGATGTTTCAATGACCCGGCTTGGTTTTGCCCATAATTTCTCCTACACCTTCACGGTGTCGAGGAATGGGTGCTACGAAAGTTTCCGCCCCAAATACAAATCATAGTGCTTCCTACCATAGGTTTTGACATTTCGTAAGTTTGTCGTTTGCGGACTCAAAAATCCCTCGTATGGACTCATTTTGTCTCCAAATCTTCCTTGGGTTCACCGTATTATCATATGAACTTATAGAAAAAATTTCGGCAATTTTTCTGAAAGTTGTCCGGATACCTCATTTAGGTGATATATAATCCACGTTTTTCGGCCTAAAAATGACATCTCAATGACCCGGCTCGGTTTTGCCCAAAATATCTGCAAGACCTTCACGGTGACGAGTGTTGGCTCCTACGAAAATTTCGACCCCAAATACAAAGCGTAGTACCTCCTACCATGGGTTTTGACGTTTCGTCGATTTGTTGTTCGCGGACTCAAAAGTCCTACGCATGGACTCATTTGGGCCCCAAATCTTCCGTGGGTTCATCATTTTATCAATAATTATCATATGTACCTATGGTTAAAACTTCGGCAAATTTTCTGAATTTTTTTCGAAAACCTCATTTCAATGATGTGATCAAAGTTTTTCAGCCAAAAAAACGATGTCTCAGTGACCCAGCTTGGTTTTGCTCGTAATTTATGCCACCCCTTCACGGTGACGAGGGATGGGTGCTACGAAAGTTTCGGCCCCAAGTAATAAGTGTACTGCCACCAACAACGAGTTTTGACCTTTTATCGGTTTGTCGTTCGCAGACTCAAAAGTACCACGTATGGACTCATTTAGGCCCCCCAAATATTCCTTGAGTTGATCATGTTATCATATGAATCTATGGTAAAAAAACATCAGCAATTTTTCAGAAAATTGTTTGGAAACCTCATTTCAGTGATGTATAATTCACGTTTTCGGCCAAAAAATGATGTCTCGGTGATCAATCTCGGTTATGCCAAGAATTTCCAACACACCTTCACGATGGCGAGGGATGGGTCCTATGAAAGTTTCGGCTCCAATACAAAGCGTAGTGCCTCCTACTATAGGTTTTGACATTTTATKAGTTTGTTGTTTGCGGACACAAAAGTCCCCCGTATGGACTCATTTGGTCCCTAAATTTTCCTTGGGTTCATCGTATTATTATATTAACGCATGGTAAAAATTTCGGCATTTTTTGTGAAAATTGTTCATAAACCTCATTCYAGTGATGTATATTCCACGTTTTATGGACAAAAAACAATGTCACGGTGACCCGGGTCGGTTTTGCCCAGAATTTGTGCCACACCTTCACGGTGACGAATGATGGGTTCTACGAAAATTTCGGCCCCAAATACAAAGCGTAGTGCCTCCTACCAAGGGGGTTTTATGTTTTGTCGGTTTGTCGTATGCGGACTCAAAAGTCCCCATGTATGGACTTATTTGGATCCAAAATTTTCCTTTGGTTCATCATATTATCATATGAACCTATTGTAAAAACTTTGGCAATTTTTTTGAGAATTGTCCGAAAACCTCATTTCTGTGATGTATAATCGACGTTTTTCGGCCAAAAAACGATGTCTTGGAGACCAGGTTCGGTTATGCCAAGAATATCTACCACACCTTGACTATGACGAGGGATGGGTCCTACAAAAGGTTCGGTCCCAAATACAAAGCGTAGTGCCTCCTACCATAGGTTTTGACATTTCGACGGTTTGTCGTTTGCGGACTCAAAAGTCCCCCTGTATGGACTCATTTGTCCCTTAATCTTYCTTCCGTTCATCGTATTATCATATGAACCTATGGTAAAAATTTCGGCAATTTTTCTGAAAATTGTCCGAAAACCTTATTTCAGTGATGTATAATCCACGTTTTTCGACCARAAAAKGATGTTTCGGTGACCTGGCTCGGTTTTCCAAGAATTTATGCCACACCTTCAAGGTGRCGAGGGGATGCGTCCTATGAAAATTTCAGCCCCAAATACAAAGCGTAGTGCCTCCTACCATGGGTTTTTACGTTTCGTCGGTTTGTCGTTCGCGGACTCAAAAGACCCCATGTATGGACTCATTTTTGCCCCAAATCTTCCTTGGGTTCATCATATTATCATATGAACCTATGGTAAAAATTTTGGCAAATTTTYTTAAAATTGACCGAAAACCTCATTTTAGTGATGTATAATCCACGTATTTCGCCCAAAAAAACGTTGTCTCGGTGAACCAATTCTATTTTGCCCWGTATTCTCCCACACCTTCAAGGTGTTGARGGATGGGCCCTTGGCAAGTTTCGGCCCCAAATACCAAACGTAGTGCCTTTTACGAGCGTTTTGACGTTTTGWYGATTTGTCCATCGCGGACTCAAAAGTACCCCTATATGGATTCATTTGACCCCCAAATTTGCCTTCTGTTCATCATATTATCATATAAAGCCATGGCTAAAAATTCGGCAATTTTTTTCAAAAGTTATCCAAAGATCTCAATTTCGTAATGTATAATTTACGTTTTTCGGTCAAAAAAAACGACGTCTCGGTGACCCAGCTAGGTTTTGTCCAAAATTTCATGCACACCTTGAGGGAGATGAGGGATGGGTCTCTTGGCAAGTTTCGACCACAAATACCTAGTGTATTGCGTCCTCAAGTGTTTTGATGTTTTTTTGGTTTGTCGATTGTCGACTCAAAAGTCCCCCGGTATGGATTCAAACGTGGGTTAAACATCACGAAGAATGGATTTCCAGAAATTTTTTGAAAAAATTGACGATAATTTTGCCATAGGTTAAAATGATCATATGATGAACCTACGCCAAATTTGAGGAGTCCATATGGGGGACTTTTGAGGTCGCGAACGTCAAAACAACGAAGCGCCCGCAGGAGGTACTATGCTCRGTATTTGGGCCCAAAACTTGMAAGGAGTCACCTTCCTTTCCCCTTAAGTTCAAGGAGAAATTCTAAACAAAATCGAGCCCACTCATCCTTAATTTKGGGCCCAAAAGAGTCCATATAGAGGACTTTTGAGGCCGCGAACGTCAAACCGGCATAATGTCGAAACACTTGTAGGAGGTACCATGCTCGGTATTTTGGGCCGAAATTTGGCAAGAAGTCATCCCACATCACCCTTAAGGTCAAGAAGAAATTCTAGGCAAAACTGAGTTGGGTTACCAAAACGTCGTTTTTTGTCCAAAAACGTGGATTATATAAMATCACAAAATTTTTACCATGGGATCATATGATGAACCCATTCCAAATTTGGGGTCCAAAAGAGTGCATATGGGGGACTTTTGAAGCCGTAAGCGACTAACTAACAAAAGGTCGAAACGCTCATAGAAGRCACTATACTCAGTATTTGGGGCTGAAACTTGGCGAGGAGTCAACCCCCATCACCTTTAACGWCTGGGAGATATTCTGGGAAAGACCGAGACTGGTGATCGAAATGGCGTTTTTAGGCGAAAAATGTGGATTTTAAATCATGAAAATGAGATYTCTGGAACATTTTCGGAAAAATTGTCGAAAATTTGACCATGGGTTCATATGATCATATGTTGAATTCATGTCAAAATTTGGGRCCGAAAGAGTCCATACGGGGGATGATCATTCCGCACCACGTCTTGTTTTGCCCAAAAAAACCTCTCACACGTTAAGGGTGTTAACTGGTGAAGGATGATCATTTGCCAAGTTTTTGTTCCAAACGACGGAGTTTTGTCTCTTCTACAACCGTTTGATGCCTATTAGATTCAGAGATAACAACCTTAAAAAATAACATATATCGACTCCTTTGGCCCCCAAATTTTGTGTGGATTCATCATATGAACATCTGAACCCATGGTACAATTTTCCGCAATTTTTCGAAATTGCGTCATTTCAAACCCATCTCGTTTTCCTCAAAAAATTCTATCACCCTTAAGCTTAAAGGGCAAGTGCTATACCTTACAAGCGTTTCAACGCTTGCTAATTTAAGAGATATCATCCACAAAAGTAACTCATATGACCATGCGAAGCCATGGTACCATTTTCGATAAAAAAAATTCAAAAATTGTCCGTAAGTCCAATTTTCGTTGATTTCGCCTRTTAAAACTAAGGCGGYTCATCATCAACCTAGRGGTTGGTGATMGGCCGAAAATCTAAGAATAATTGGGGAAAAACATAAARAGAATATAGACGTTAGTTTATAAGAGTAGWTTTATGGTCAAAATAAATTATTTATAAAATCACAAGGTTACAAGTATTAAGAACCAAAAAGAGTATTTCAATGATATTTTAAATGCTAGTGCCACTCTTCCACGAATGATACTGCACTTCATATTGCTTRTCAAGAGCCAATAAATTTCAAATGAATSTAATATTCTTAAGATTTGCTATCACCAATTCCAATTCCATAAAATCTAAATTGTTTCATCAATATATAGGAAAATGAATCTAATATATATACCAACACCACCAAAATCTAGTAGATTCAAAAGTGTCAACCAGTAAAATCAATCCCCCTCCYARTACTAAATTCATTRAAGTATCATGCAATGCAATATCGTTATACATATAACAAAAAAATGTGAGTCCAACAGACTCTCCTTGTGTCAAGTTTAGTTTGCTGATAAAAAAAAGCCTTTCAGAATGCCTAATAACATCAGCCAAGCAGGCAAGCACAGCAGCCGAGTGGGGGAAAGATCGGGCAAAAAAAAAGCTCCTTAATTTCTTACGAATGATCCTCCTAGTCCTGACCTACACCAATGAATTCTATGAATCTATATAAATGGACATGGGACTTCCTTGGATGGCTTTGTACAGAGTAATACCGCAGGTTCCTGCCAAAAGGATTAAAGAGTTCATTGAGTGCGTGCAAATAAGATGGGAATGTTTCACTATGACAGAATAATTCTCAAGGAAATRAAGCAAAATACCTTGGAAATAGAAACTCCTCGTGCTAACGATCCTTCCATGAACTTT
Organism: Bassia scoparia; assembly: GCA_008642245.1. Classification (NCBI taxonomy): domain Eukaryota; kingdom Viridiplantae; phylum Streptophyta; class Magnoliopsida; order Caryophyllales; family Amaranthaceae; genus Bassia; species Bassia scoparia. The sequence continues at coordinate 29,126 of SNQN01002279.1, read as the reverse complement.
GTGATCGACTATAAATCCTCCATCTTGCATCTATCAAGAGTAAACATTTGTTAAATAAAAAGTAAGCCTCCAAGGTCACAGATCAATGTTGTCCTAATCTCACTTGGACATCCGATTTCTAAAAAGATAAAAATAAGGGATTTAAACTAATTTCTCCTGTCACAAAGGCATAATTGTTACCAGCCCCCTCCTCCATAGTGCCATTTTACACATCATACACACAATTCACTAAACAAGWGSGGGAGGAAAGTTAATAACAAAATTATCAAGTAAATTTTCTGAAAACAAATTACACGCAACCCACCCACTTCCTAATTTCTGAAGAGACTAGTTCAAACAAAAATGCATAAAGATGTTGGCAAAACAATATCGTGGCCCCTGACCCAAACAGCATGTACAAGTAAATCAAAACTACTTTCTTGTAAGCTATAAATAAACGCTTTATCGGGAAGACTCCCACAATACCATTTAAATACTAGTTTGAAAATGTCACAGGTTTAAGGGGTGTTTAGTTGTGGTATTTGGATAGAAATGAATTTGACTTTTATCCCTTCTAGTGTTTGCTTCGACCTTTTTGCCATTACATTCCATTTTGTGAACCAAACAGTCCCTAACTTGTTACTTTCTCTTTCCTCATACTTAGAGCAATTAGGCTATATTGCACCGATGAAGAAATCCTCAAACCAACAAAGAAAGTCTAACTGGCCAACCACTCTCGTTACAACATACGAAACTAAGAAATRCTTAAAGATACAGAGTAGAACGACCAGTATACAACTAGAAATCTYGAATAAAATGCAATATGAAAATGACTTCTATTTCATTGTAGGCCTTGTGTAAATTAACAGATTTTCTAGGCAATTCGGTTATTGTTTATAACCCTACCATGCATGTCAAAAACAGATAGTAACCTATTGTAGTAGGGAAAGCTGAGATAAGAATTGATCCCACTCAATAACCTGAATCAAACCAAACCCTTAAAAAAAGTAGCTTGGATTAGGAATTTAGGACAACCAACTCTTATTAATATATTTGGGTTGGCACAACCGTACAAGTGACACCTTAAATTCAATCTGACACTCAAGTATCTGACAWGGGTGTGTACCCAAACGCCAGATCCTTAAATTCTAAAAACCAAAGACTCAGGAACACATTTTTAAAGGATCAAGAAATTGGATTTGGACTTGCCGACACATATGATTGGCCAAAGAAGCGAGTAAGATCATCACAGAATTCAACAACCAGCTTTAAAAGGTTTGCTCAATCACATATTAATTCATAAAGAAAATTCTARAAGAGAAGAAATAATCCAAGCAAGCATACTTTTGCTGAATATTTTATTTTAATGTACTCAGGAAGAATTCATTTGATCAAGTAATGAATAAAGGAATTCATTTGTACACAGATGTCTTGTCATTGCATACCATTATAAATAAGAATTTATAGGAAATGACCAACTGCTAAAAAAGCAAACCTACACGACATAATTATTATCTTGGCTATTTCACAAGTCCTTTGTGAATACTTGGTCTACCTAATTGATAGATGCTTACAAGATTCAAAGACCTAAAATAAACATGCAAATGGACTTTAAAAGGATGACAACTTACCAGCAGCAAATTTAACAAGACGATAATCCTTAGCTTTGGCCCTGATCACCAGAACTTGGCCTACGTCCACCACGACTAGTACGGCCACCCCGACTGCGTGTGATTGGTGGTCCTCTCCCTCTTCTCGCAGCAGGAGAGGGAGAAGAGGTAGATGCTGAAGCAGGAGAACGTCCAAGCCTCGCTGCTGCTCTCTCTCTGGCTCTCTCAGTCAAATTAATTGTAGTTGAGCTTGTACTAACATTTGCTACTTCTTGACCAGCCATCACACTAGAACTATCTTCTCTGGAGATTGCAGATTCCACATAACTCACATTCACTTCAGTAGAACTAGAAGGAGCTTCATTAGTTTGTTCAGTATCCCCAACTATTTGTTCATTTCCATCAGTAACATCTGAATCTTCAGCAACATCTTCAGCTACTTCCCCTTCTTCCATTTGTTCATTAGCATTCGAAATCTCAGGGGAATTTGTTTCAGTGACCTCCATGTTGTTGGCAGCAGGATCATCATCATTCGGACCTGGTGATGGGACTGAAGCTGTAACCATATGCTCAGGCTGAACTTCAGGTGCATCTTGGCTTTCCAATATAGTAGCATCATCTCCACCCTCAAGGTCTAAACCTTCTGCGAGCATTTCCCCTTCTTCTCTTTCAGAAATATCAGTCATATGTTGCTGGACATCTTGCTCAGCCTGCAAATTTGATGTTTCATCCAGCATTGTTTCTGCTTCACTTGGCTTTCCATCATGTTCTTCATCAACAATGTCACTATCTCTCAATGTCTCAGCTGGCTTCTCATTGTCTGGGTTTTGAGAATCTCCATGCTCCTGCACAAGTCCTTGTAATGTTTCAGAATCATCTTTCTCAAAATCAGAAGCTTCTTCAATGGAACCTTGAGGCACAGCAGCAGCTGCATCAAGTAACTCTTCAACTGTTGGAACAGGTTCGACATTCTCATAAGATGTAGACTGTGCTTCAACATCCTCCTGAATAGGTTCTGATCCTTTGGACCTTTTAAGAGCAGGTATAGGCAAATCAGGGTTTATATCTCCAGCCAAAAAGGATTCCTCTTGCATGTCAGATGGAGATGGAGAAGCAGGACGTTTCCGAATGGAAACTTCACTGGCAACAGGGACAGTAGAGTGTGCAGCTAAGCTAGGTTTTTCTACATTCTTGCCATCCAACTCGGACATTTCAACATCACGTTGAGGTTCTTCTGTTTTAAGTCGAGGTCGAACCAACTTCCTCCCAGTTTTTCGTGTTTCAACAATAGATTTGGGCAAAACAGCTCTCTTCTCCCTTTCTTCAGTTACTTTTGAGGGAGGATGAGTTGCAAGAGGCATGGACGGAACAGTACTCGGAATATCAGCAATTGCCTGAGAGCTACCAGCTATAAATGGAGTAGCATCAGCAGCTGAAGCGTTACTCACAGAAGCCTGATTTCCAGCATCAGTCAAGGCTGAATGGGCTTCCTTTTTAAAGTCCTCAACAGACAATTCATAAGCTGAGGCCTGTTCATCCAGATTAGTTGCAGAAAGAAGCTGGACAGCTGAGGTCCCCTCTGGAAGGTTGTCCWTGGCATCTTTATGCTTCTCAAGCTCCTCCGAAATTTTCCTCAAAGCCCCTTTGTACTTTTCAAGTTCACCTTCAAACTTCTTCTTTTCCTGATCAACACTCTTCACTTTTGCAGCAATTATTTTCTCTATGTTTAGCCGTTTCTCCTTTTCTTTCTTTAACTCTTCTCTTTGTCTTGCCACAGTACTCTCCAAGATCTGTGTCCTGGCATCTTTTTCCTTCTCCTTCTCTCTCGCTCCTGGGTCAACATGGGTGTCTCCAGTGGATTTCCTCTCCTGACGAAGATCCTCCAACTGCTTGGAGATTGCATGCTTCTCTTTGCTAAGTTGCTCTTTCTCCTTGACTAGCTGTTCCTTTTCTTTGGAAAGTGAATCTTTTTCTTTTGCCAAAGACTCTCTTTCTTTAATCAGTGATTCTTTCTCTTTGGAGAGTGATTCCTTTTCTTTCAACAACAATTCCTTTTCTTTCAACAAGGATTCCTTCTCTTTAGAAAGTGCATCCTTCTCAGAATTAAGCGAATTGATCTTTCGCTTATACGGAAGAAGGGTTTTCTTTTGCTTTTCAGCATCTGATTTCAAACTAGCCTCCACTTGAGATAGGCGATTATCCCTTTCAGTCAACTCAAACCTCATTTGTGAAAGATCCTGCTCTAATTTTGCCATTACTTCTTCCTTCTGCAGTAGTTCTTTTCTGTTTTCTTCAATCACTACATCCTTTTCCTTCAGACTAGCTTGGAGTTGCTCAACCTCTGTTTTTAACCGATTATAGTCATCCAAATCAATGTTTTGGGATCTCTCCAGCACATCAGAAATTTTCTTCTCTAAATGCTCCTTCTCTTTCCTCTGCAATTCAATATCTTTCTTGAGAGCTTCAGCTTCAAGTTCTCTTTCTTTAAGAAGATTATGTAAATTCTCCACCTCAATTTTAGCGTTCTGCATGGCTTCACGCGATTTCTGGCACTCCTCAAAGTTATACCTATTCTCCTCTCTAAGTTGCATATTGCTCTCCCGCAGCAAGTTCATTTCACTCACCTGAAGTTTTAGGGCCTTGAACTCATCCTCTGAGAACAACAAGTTTCTTGAGTTTGAACGCTCTGCACTAAGTGATACTTCTGCTGCCTCAGCAGCTTTAAGAGCTCTCTCAAGCTGGGATTGCAGACGCAATTTCTCCTATGTCCATCAAAAAATCATAATTGTTCAGGGAAGATGACTTATTATTAAGCCTAAATTGGAAGGCAAAATATGCAAAAAATAAACAAGCATACAACTGAATATGTTATGGTCTATACAAACCTGTTTCAACAATGAGATTTCCGTTTCTGCTATCTCCTTCGAGCGCCGGAGATAACCAACCACACTATGCAAGCCAGCATCACCGTCAGCACTGGTGTCCGCAGAARTGGCTCCAGCAGAATCACCATCTTTCCCAGCTAATTTCATGCGCATTGCGTCAAGTTGACAATGCAGAATTTTATTTTGTTCATTTAGTTCATCATATTTCYTAGTAACGTCACTATGTGACTTCTCCATCTCTGACTTCTCCACATCCCATTTAGCCTTAAGCTCAGAATTCTCAGATTGGTAAGCAGCAACAGATTTACGCAGTTCAGATGCTTCTTCTTGAAGTGAAGACAARACTTGTGATGTCTTTGTCAGCTCCTGGATAGTTTCAGATTGCAATATAACCTGTCTTTCATAATTGGCTTGAACTGCAAGAGCTCGTTGATGCTCCTTCTCCAGATCTTCTTTCAGCACAGTAACCTGTACTTCTAGAGCATCAAGCTGAGAAATTTTAGTTGAAGATTCTTCCTTCAATCGGTTAATTTCAGCAAAAGCAGATGCAAGAGTTTCATCTTTCTCAGCAGCTGCAGAAACAGCTTGTTCAATCTTCAAACTAGATTCATTTTCAAGTTGATGAACCCGATCTCTGAGTGACTGGAGTTCTGCTTCAAGAGTCTTCTTTGATTGTTCTGCCTCAGTCCTGAAGTTCTCATAAGCACACTCCATCTCTTTCAACGCTGTTTCATTCACTTCTGCTATGCTTTTATACTGAAGCATGTGATCTTTGCTGGCTTGAGCTTCTGATTTCAACCGCTCGATCTCTTCCCTCAACCCTGAATCASTATGTGAAGATGATAGAGGTTGTGATCCACTGCCCTGATCACCATCCTTTGCTTCAGAAGATTTTAATCTTCTTTCGAGATCAGCATATCGTGCCTCAGCCACAGAAGCCCTGGTCTCAGCAGCAGTAACAGCTTGCAATGCTGCATTTAATTCCTTACCCATACTTTCAACTTGTCGCATAGCATCTTTTGTAGTTCGCTCACGCTCCAAGGAAAGAGTTCGGACATTATTTCTTTCCTCTTGAAGCTCCTTCTTGGCCTCAGCCCATTCTCTTTCAATCTGCTTTATGTAATCCTGCTGCTTCTTCCTTTCTTCAGCTCTACCTTCCTCTAGAACTTGCTCTGTACTTTGTTTGGTATCAAAAGAAGCTTGTAGTCTGTATACCCTTTGAGACAGATCTTGAACTTCATCACGAGCTCTTTTCTCAGCATTCAAAAGCAATTCCTTTTCACCTTTTAGAACAGACAGCTGCATGTTCAATTTTCTAGACAGTTCTTCAGTTGTGCTCACCGATTCAGCACTTTCTCTCAGCTTCTTTTGGTAGTCAACTATGAGCTGAGAGAACTCAATGTTACGTGTTAAAAGTCCATTCATCTCCTCCCTTTGCTGATCATATTCTTTCATAAATCGCTCAAGCTTTTCTTGGGTAAATTTGGCTTCCAAGGCTAACTTATCTCTCTCAGAACGCAAGGATATGATCTCAGCCTTGCGACTACTTAACTCATCTTCAAGGCCACGAACACGTTCGCTAGCCTGCTCTTGAACCCTCTTAGAGGCTTCCTGGGAGCCTTCAAGAAGCAGCATGAAGTCCCTCCTACCATCTGTAGGGGGTGCTTCAGTAGACTGAGTGTGAGATGAGCGGAGTCTATGTTCTTCCTCATATAATCTCCTGTACATAGCCACAGAAGAGTGCAGTGACTCAATCATTCTTCCTTGCTCTTCAACTCTTTCTAGTACTGCAACAACTTTAGACGCAGCCTCATCCTTGTGTTTCTGGAGCTCCTCTTCATATTGTTCTTTAAGCTGCAGCTCCTTATTCTCGATATCATCCGAAAAACTTCGCACTAAATTGCGAAGCTTAACATTTTGCTCAACCAATCCCTTTATATCTTTAATAGAGAGCAAATGCTCAGATATGAACTTTTGGGTGTCAGATTCATCATCAATTTCAGATGAAGGAACAGCTATATCGTCATTCATGTATTCATGGCCCTTAAGGCCACAGCGTAATTGTACGTCACGACACTCTTTCAAAAGGATTGCAACCTGAGTCTGAAGATCCTTGATCTCCTTCTGTGCATGGTTATTCTCACGCTCACGCTTCTTTAAATCTGCCTTTAATTCTCGGATAATTTTCTCTAAGTTGCCTTGCTCAGAAAAAGATTGTTGCAATTTCTGATTCATCAAAGCATAAGCTTCRGCCATCCTTTCCTGTTCTGCTCGTTCATCCATGATGACAGAGGCCTTTTCCTCTATTTCAAGAAGAACTCGCTCCAAAATTGCTTGACTTTGCTTTCTACCCAATTGCTCATGACGCAAAGCATCTGCAGCTTCTTGATACTTGGCATACATTTTCGCTAAACTCCAACCTTCTCGGAGCAGAGAAGCAGCTAGTGCTGTTCCTGATACACCTGTCATGCCAACAAAAGGCCAATCAGCACGTAAGAAATTCAGAAGCTTCATTGTACCAATTATGATAATTTTTAGTACTTCCTCCGTAACCATTTATGTGCAACAAAATAATATTTTATGTGACTCAAATATTACCCCTTTGTTGCTCATAATTGGTTACGGAGAAAGTATAAAATAAACAATTCTTTCAATGAAAGCATGTGAAGTTTCCTCAGGGAGAAAGCACTTAAATTTTTATTTTTTTTTAAAAAAAAACTGTAAATAATAGTAATAAATAAATAAGTGCAAATTAGCCATCAGGCCAAAAGCCCAGCCCACAAGGTCACAAGTAAATGTTACTCTTTAATAATGCCTCTACTGTGTTTCTTACTACATGAAAAACAAATGCTATATGGACGYGGTAAAATGTATATTTGGAAATAGAATCCACCATAAAAATATTGAATAGATGAAAGAGAGTCCATTAAAGTGTATTAAAATATCWATTGCCAACATCAWAGTCACATATTGAATACTTGTGCCTCATTTCCATGAAGCAATCAAATATAGTGATAGTTTAATCGTTAATTTATGCTTTGGTTCCAYGTGAATTTACAACCAATGAGACTAGCATATATTTAAAATGTAAAACGTTAAGAATACAAGTTTTTGAATAAAATGACAATCATATCTCAATGATATCAACTAATAGCATAGCATAGGTATACCTGCTGGTACATGAGGTACAATAGCAAGATCATCTCCARAGGCATTGTTTGCATCAGCAGAATTAGTCAAGGCTCCAGTAGTATAGCTGCTCAACGGAAATATCTCCAGCTCATTACTTCTCCTGCTGGACTCAAGTTCAGCCTCACATTTTTCAAGTTTCTCCTTCAACTCCCCAGACACCTTTTCTGCCTCCTTCCTAGCAGCAGTTTCCATCTCAAGCTTTTCTTTGTAATTATTTTCCACTTGACTCAAATGAGTTTCTAAAGCCTTGATCACACCCTCCAACTCTCCGGCTTTTTTAGACCATTCCTCAGAACTCTCCTTGTACAGATCAGCAAGTTTAGAAACAGTCGAAATTTCTGTAGAATATCGTTGTTCCGCAGCAGAACTATCATCTCTGGCTGAACATAACTCCCGATGCAAAGACTCTGTCTTTGATTCTAATTCTCTGACTCTCTCCTTGTGTCTACTCAAKGAGCTAGAACATTCACTGTATTGCTTCTCCAGATCGGCCAATTTCATGGAATATTCTGCCTCCATATCAGCAGCTTTCCTACGTTGCTCCAACAAAGTGTCTACTTTCATGGTTAATTCATCATTCAGCCATGTGTTATGCTTCTCAATAAGCTCCTTCTCTTGCAATAGTTTGTCACAATTAGCCTTACAGCGTACCATCTCTGCCTCAAGCTCACTCAGCCTAGCTTCCCTCTGAGAAGCACGATCTGTCAAGCTTGTGATCTTATCAAAGTAGCTGTTCAAAGTGGCATTTTTCTCACTGATCTCTGCGTCCTTCGCCCCAACCAATTCCAACACCTGCCTCTTCGACTTTTGCAGCTCCTTAACCTCTGTTGATAGCCTCTCAATCTCTCCRTCCTTTTCAATCTATGGCATGTTGAAAACAAACAAATAAATTCAGATATTGTCTTCAAAAGCAGCAACAAAACACATCAGCAAAAGAAGCTAAATTTATTTCATTCTATCATAACAGCCAGTTGTCCAGAGAACGGAACACAATAGATGATTTCAATGATACACTTAGCCCGTACATTACTGATATACGCTCTCAATCTAATACACAGAGCACTCAAATATGTAACACCCTCTGCCTACTGATTACTGTATCTAGTTTTTGCCACAGTATTTACGAATCACAGAGAGTATACAGCCTAAAAATTGACTGCGACTTCCATTTACACAATGGACACTATCTCCAAAATGACTAGAGGAATTCATAAACAAAAAGGAACCACTATGGAACACAATTTCTGGACTCCAGTTTCACTCACTGACCTAAAATTAAATCATCATTAAAAAAAAAAAAAAAAAAAAAAACTAGTAAATTAGCCATATCAAAAGCTTTACCAGAAAGGCGCTGATTTCAGAATCAATCTGTAATGCGAATCAAAAATGAAGTATATAATCACTATTTCCCTGAATAATCACTTTTGGTTCATGTAGCCGCCCCCACTTATGGGACTAAGGCTTTGATTGATCGATTGGTAAACACAATTTCAAAATAACTTTACAATTTGACATGGAGCTGGAGTTTATCAGATTTTATTTTGAGCAAATTACACATAAACAATGCTCACAATTTCAATATTAGCTGAAAGCAATGAAACTCAGTAAATTCAGACACATAGCCTGAAGTAGCATACCAACGAAAATTAAAAATATATAAATGCATAACTTCGAAATAACAAAAATAATTTTTCATCAATTTACGAATCGCAAGATAAACTAAAGTTTATCAGATTCATTTTGAGCAAGCTCCCTTAAACTACAGAAACTTCGTTACTTCTAACTTCTAAGGCAACAAAAAAAAAATAAAAAAATCACTTAATCAGGCTTCCACTCTATTAGCGAAACCCTAGCAAAAGAGCCAAATCAAAATCCGCTAATAAAACGTTGAGACATTTAAAGCAACATCACAGCTAACATGGAAACACGCACACAAACACAAACAATATCAAAATGACAAAGAGAAAATGCGAAAGAACTTACGACTTTGATATGAAGTTGATGTTTATCAGATTGAACTTGAGCAAGCTCAGAATTCCGCTGCTGAAGATTAGAATCAAGCTGAGAGTACCTAGACTCGAGTGCGGAGAACTCAGAGGAGAGAGAGAGGTATTTATGTTCAAGAAGCGARCAAGTTTGCTCGGCAGTAATGGCGGCAGCATCAGCTTCAGCCTTAACGGTTTCGAGGTTAGCGAAGAGGTCGCGAATGTACGAATCAGCCTTCTCAGCAACCGCCGAAACGTCGTTCGAGGTTTTGAATCGCTCGAATTCGTCCTCTGAGATGAACAACGGCATGATTGATTGAATTGATTGATAAGAAGAATCGAATTCGATGAATTTTCGGAGAATTAGGGTTTGAGAGAGGTTAGTGTTTGAGACTAGGGATTAAGTTTGGGATTTTCCATTATCATTGAGCATTTGATTGAGAGAAAAATGGAGAGAGAGAGAGAGAGAGAGCGGGGGAAGAAGTGAAAGGGTTTGGAAAGAAGAGAATTTTGAAAGATGATTTTAATTTTTAAGGTTCGATTTTGGGTTAATTGGACCGATCTTGTAGCTTATTTATGTTCTCAGCAACTTTTTGAATTACGTTCTTTTCAACTTATTTTTCACAAAAATAATTCACTTAAAAAAAGTCAAATGAATTTAGTTCGAAAAAAAATTAAATAAATTTTGTTTAGAAAAAATATGTTTAAATCAAAAAAATAAGTTAAGATAACTTGAACATAACAGAATCATAGTGTTTTGTCTTTTAACGAGAGGATGCTATGCGGATGTGCATTTGAAATATATGATATCATGTATGCAATGTTAATTTTAAAGGTGATCATGATTAGAGTCGGTCCAGACTTGGCATTAAAATAAGACCCTTAATCAGGCTCGGGGCGGGGTGAGTTTGAGCCTAAAGTTGTTGTCCAAAACCCGAAATATTAGAGCAGTTTTTTGGACCGATACAAAAAAAAACAATTAAAATGCCTTAAATTTGATCGCCAAAGCCCGAACCAAAAATGAAAAGTTCGGGTTAGACTGGGCCCGATTTCAGTTTGAAAGAAGTCATGCCCAAAGATCACAATATTTCGTACCGAATCGAGCTTTATTTGATCACCTATTTAACGCGTCATTTTAACAAATTTTTCAAAAAGGTTTTATGAAAACATAATCRAACCCATGACACAATTCAAAAGTCCACTTTTATGTTCTTCATCACAATATAGTCTAGCAACTACATTAAAAATTCTTAAACATTTGATCAATTTTCCCTCTTCTCTCTATAAGATCAATTACAGTATTACACTTAAACTCTCGGATTGAGATCCAATAGAGTTTATAAAAACTCTATCGCGTAAAGTTCAAACATTCTTAGCCATTGATTATGAAATCAATGGCTTATAATTGTTTTCTCAAAAATCACTTTCTCTTTTCTTCAATAATACCCACAAATTTTGAGCCATTGATTGTAAAATATAAAGCTAGGATTGAACTCTATTTGGTAGAGTTRTTATAAAACTCTACCGGATCCATACATTATTATATACTAAAAAAAACACTTACCAAATAATGTGATGAAAAGGCTTATCAACTATTCTGTATTGCCAACTCTTGGGTATTAAGCACTATTTGACAATATTATGTAAACGGCTATCACAGCTCGTGCAATTGCAATTACTGTTTTATACATGATGCTAGATTATAGAACCTTGTAACTATGTAGACAATGCTCTGATGTTGCATG
>SNQN01002278.1:42354-60367 GCA_008642245.1 Bassia scoparia | reverse complement strand
ATTAGCAAAAGTCTGATTAGCTTCCGCAGCCTTAAGATCCATTACAATTCTCAATAGCCAATAACCTTTATGTTCTATTCGACAGGCAAGTGACAAGATTTACCATTAAACTTAACCTAATAAAGGAGACATCGCTAATGTGAGTCTTAAAAGCTGTCCTATATGCCCACAAAAATCAACAATCTTATGGCCAATCTTCTAGAACTAGTGACGATTTCTCCAAAATTATTTCTTAGCTCATCTTGAGCAAGTTCTACTTGACCGTTTAGTGCTGGGGATGATAAGCTAATGCTGACTTTTTATGTGTTCACCCATATTTCTCAGAAACACTATCAAAGTGTGCCTATCTACAAAAATGGAGAGCCTCATCACTATTAATGCCCTAAGGAACACCAAATCAGATGAAAAGATATTTTCTTGAGAAATGTTCATAACAACTTAGCAATGCATCAGTTTGAGTAGCGTAAGTTTGGCTCAACCCATTTAAAACATAGATCCAACTGCACTAAAATGTATTTATTGTTAAAAGAGGAGGGAAAGGAGCCATAAAATCTATTCCCAAACAGTCAACAATTCAAGCTTCAAGAATAATATTCAAAAAGGCATGTTCCATTCTTTCGAATTATGACCTATCTTGCATCTATCATCGACTTACTAACAAAATCTTAGCATCGTTTATACAAGCAGGCCATAAAAAACCAGGATTGCCTACAACTCGTTAGCTACTGTTTTATATTGTACCTAAAGTGACCCGACCACATGTCTAATGAGGTGATGATGGTTTCAATAATATCAGAATATGTTCCTGCAGCACACATCTCCTAATAATGCCATCACCACAAGAAATTGATATAATAATGGGGTCCCGGCCAAAATAAATGTTTAGCCATGCTCCATGAAAGAATTGTTTTCTTATGCATGATAAGGTTAACTACGGGCGTAATACCACTCACAAGAAAAGTTACTAAATCGAGCGGGATACCACAGGAAATATTTTGCCCGACGGTACGAAGCTGTCAGTCAGGGAAGGGTGTCATGTACGTAGGAAGCTGTCAACTTGTTGCACTTTTAACCTAGATAGATGATCAGCGTATCTGGATCTCATGCCTTTTCTATCTTTAATGTCTAAATCTAATTTCTTGCCAATAAAAATCCAAGCGTATAAGTCTAGGGTAGCATCCTTTTTATCTAACAAGTATTTCAAGCAGAGTGATATGTATAAACAATTACTAGAACCTACATAAGTATAGATCTAAATTTTACTCCATAGCAAACACAAAGTAAGTAATCTTTTTCAGTAGTTGCATAGTTTAATTGTGCATCATTAACGATTTTAGCTAGCATAAGAAATACATGGACTTTTTATCTTTTCTTTGTCTTAAAACAACACCAAGAGCAATGACTAGCGTCACACATTAACTCAAAAAGGCAAATTCCAATTAGGAGCAACTACAATAGGGGCTGAAATTAACTCTTCTTTCAATATTATTAAAAACATGCAAACATTCAGAATTGAAATCTAAAGAGCATCTTATAGTAAATCACACAAAGGTTTAGAAATTTTAGAAAATCTTTAATTAAAACGTCTATGACAAAACCTGCATGACCTAAAAAACTTCTTATCTTAACATTAATAGGAGTGTAGTTTTCAATGACTTCTATTGTTGCACGATCAACTAAGTACCTTTGCAGAAAGTTTGTATGCCCTAATACATAACTTCTTTGTACCATAAAAGTGACATTTTTCCCCAATTTAATACCAAATAGTTTCCTCACAACGTTGCAATATAAGAGAAGATATCCAAACAATTAGTCAAAAGATAATCAAATATACACGAAAATCAAACCATAACACTTCCATAATCTTCTCTAATAATCAGAAAAAATTGTCATCAATCAACGTTGAATAAGTAGCAGCGAGCATTGCATAAACCAAAAGGCAGTTCTACGAAAAGCAAAATTTCCATATGACAAGTAAACGTAGTCTTCTCTTGATCATAGAGCAACATGTATTGTTAAAACACAGAATATGCCATGACAGAAAAGCAAAAGTATTCATGTCCAGCCGACTCTTTCTAACATATTGGTCCAAAAAAGCAATGGGAAATGATCTTTACAGTCACACTATTTGAGTCTTCCTATAGATCAATACAAAACTCTGCCAACCAGTTACTCCTAGCTACGTATTAGCTCATTATTTTCATTGGCACGAACCATGTCACCTTTTCAGGTACCACTTGGATAGGACTAATCCAAGGACTATTAAAATAGGATATATTACCAGCATCTAACCATTAATAATTTCTTTTCTTACTACTTCTTGCATATAGGAGTTCATCTTCTTTGATTTGAACAAACATGTGTATAATTGATCCTCCCATTAAAAGTTTATTGCATTGCAAAAAGATGGGTTAATCCCATTAAGATCAGGAAAATTGTCCAACCAATTGCTTTCTTATTTCCCTGAACACACGCAATAACTTATCTAATTGTATCATTAGTAGTGAAGCATTCACAATCACAGGTAGAGAGTATCATTTTCACCAAGAAGATGCATATGATTTAGATGTGATGGCAATGGTTTAACTCTAAAGTTGGTGCTTTCCACACTAGAAGGAGGAAGATGGTTACCTTTTTCAAGCTTTTCAAAACAATTACCCTCTTTCTTCCACGGAGGACATGCCTCTAAAGCATTAACCAATATACACAACTTCAACATTTCATTTTTAGCTTGTAACCTGCACTTGTTAGCTGCTTCAAGAGTATCTTTGGAAGTGAAATCACGAAAAAAATTCCTTATTCAAATTTAACACAACATCAACTCTAAACAAATGATCAGTGTAAAGAAGGGTATTTAGAAGCATGAGATAAATTAAATTCAACTTTTTCTTCGCCCAATTTCAAAGGTAAGTTTTCCATTTTTAACATCAAGTTATGGGCACCGGGTGCAGTAGCTAAAAATGGTCTTACCTAATATAATAGGGTACGATCAATATCCCATCGCATATCGACTAAGAAATAAAATGCAACACGAATAATGAATTATCAAGTTTCATTAAAAACATTTTCCAACACTCCTAAAGGATATTTAATAGATCTATCAGCAAGTTGTAATGACACAGTAGTAGGTTTTAAATCATTTAATCCAAACTTTTGCAAATATAGCAATGGCATATAGTGATACGCTTGCACCTATCACATAAAGCTTTAGAAAATTAACATCACCTAATAGTGCAGGAATAGAAAAACATCCTGGATCACCTCATGCTAATTCTTACCACTTCTTAAAGTCACAGCTTTGCATTGTTCTTTTAGGATTAACTTCTGTTACTAGGTAACATCCTTGACTTCTAGTTATATGCGATAGCGTAATGATCAACTTTATTGCTATTTATTTATCCTTTCGATAGTATTTAGCAAGTTTCAATAGCTAATTCCATGCAGGTTTAGTCTCTTGTGTGGTTGTCTTTGAGGGAAACCAGGTGGATTTTGTGGTCTAAAATTATTATTACTATACTTTGATTCCCTTGATCTCTCGCATGAAAAAGTTTAGGTGATTTCTCCATCCAGATTATAAGTATTAGAGTATGGGTATTTTGTGAACGTTATAGTTAGAAACAAATTGAGCGTTGTCAATATTAGTGCATCACCATTTAAATGTGCACCCACACCATTAGCATGCCATATCAAACATATACAACTTGGCTAACATATTCATTTGACTGAAAATTTTAACTAAGTTGTCAACTTTAGCATTTAACATGGTATACCATCAAATCATACATTCCCCAGATTCTTTTTAGGTATTGACCTTTCACTAGAAACAACCATAATTATTAAAAGCCATTTCTTCTATATTATTAGCTTTTCAGCTGTTTTACCATTAAAGCACCACCTGCAGCAGCATCAATAGTGATTCTAACAGAATGATTGTAAGCCATTATAAAAGGTTTGAATAATAGCCAATCAGGTATAGGCCATGAGTGTGGACATTGACGTTTTAATTCGTTTAAATCTTGTCCCCCATATAAGTTCTCCATAGATTGAATGAATTAGTAATATCATTATGTAATTTAGCAGTTACCAGGTGGAAAATATTTATTAAGAAAGGCTTGAGATATAAGCATCCAAGTAGTAAAAGAATTAGCCGCATTAGAATTCAAGCCAGTTTTTAGCTTATCTGTTAGTGAAAATGGAAAAATCTTAATTTAATACCTTCCTCATTACTGCCATGAATTTAGTCGATCACATTTTTCAAGAAAATTAGTTAAAGTTCATTGGATCTTCACTAGGAAAATCGCTAAATTGATCTTGTTGAACAATATTAATTAAAGCAGGCTTAAGCTCGAAAATATTGCATAACAGAAGGTCTTACGATACTTGATGAAGTTGCCCAGCATTGGGCATTGCGTAGTCACGCAAGTACGAGCGGGTCTCTTCTCCCATCTGTTCAGGTATCTAAAATAAGAGCTCCAAATTTCAATCTAACAATGCGTGTTGTTCTTCTAAACCTCTTCTTTTTCCGTATAGAGGCGAGCTTTCGTTCATTTCTGGGATTAAAATATATAATCGGATTATTATTACGGGGCATAAACTAAAAAAAACAAAACTAATTAATAATAAAATAATATAATAAATAAAGACGAAGGATGCTTGAAAAAAAAAATATAACACAAACTAAACCAAACACGTAAGTATGAAAAATTATAAGTAAAATAATAATAAAAAAAAACAAACAAAAGTAAAAAACAAGATACTATGACACTAACAAACACGAAGTACCGTAAACCAGTACTCGAATATGAGAAAAATTAAATAATATAAATAAAAAAAACGAAAAATATATATTAAAGTAATATCGTAATCTCTTTATATGATATATGACTAGATGCCTCCCGGCAACGACGCAAAACTTGTCTGCCTAAATCTACCGCAAGTGTACGGGTCAAGTATTGTAAATATAGGTGAGCAAGGTATCGTATCCACAAGGAGGGTCTAATCAAGTACCAAATATAGAAATCTAATATTATTAGACGATTAAAACAAGTTGGAAAATATTAATTAAACGAAACAAAACGTAAACAGTAAAGTCTAACAAAGTATGACAAGTAATTCTAGGTTCGGGTTTCACCCATTATATATCTATTCCTGAATATAAATTAATTATAGGGTTGAAATAATATATATTGCAAATGACGAATTTCCAAAAGTATATAATCTTCCTCTCCCCAAGGTAGAATACGTATATCTATATCAAGATTACGTCTACTTCCGTGATCATAATAATGACATAAACTCATTAAAACAGAAATTCAAAGTAAAAGACCACCCCAATAGTATAAACTATTCCTAAAATTATACCACTTAACGTTTGTTAATCCCACGAACTAATATTAAACTTTCACTCCCGCCTAATAATTTAATACCTTAAACATATAATTCAATTGGCCAGATCAATTATACGAAATTATAACAAATGAACAAATTGTAATAATATAAATCAACCCAAACAAAATAATTCAGAAAACATTGATAGAATAATAAAAAGCTACATCCCTAACCTAGAACAATGAATTTAGCAAGACATAGTGATCAAAGTAATCCATTGTATAACAATGAAAAATCAATATTGACATAATAATTATTCAAAGTTTAACAAAATAAATAAATAAATTGAGAAGAACAGATAAAACTCCCGAATTAGACGAATCGCGTCTGATTCGTACTCGTTCCGGCCTGCGTCTTCTGTCTGAAGCCCGTGTCTTATCTGCTTCCTCTGATATCCTCAATATTTCTTGTGCGTGTCCCTACTGATCCCCTCTTAGGTGAATATGATATATGAGATTATATATATTATTAATATATAATAATATATATATATAATATATATATATATAATATAATATATATATATTATTATATATATATAGTATATATATATATATAATATAATAATATAATATATATATAACTTCCTTAATAATCTATCTCATGAATACTCCACTTACTCTAGATACTAGATAGTTAGGTCCTTGAATCCCAGATTTCGAATCTTATCTGGTTTTGTTGTTGCCTTCTTTCTCCTGGCTCAATAATTCTCTTGCTTGCTATCTTCATTTTATCTTCGTTTATTTTTTTCATTTGCACTTCCACGTAATTGTCTTTCATCCTTATGAATGCTTGATTTTCTTTCTTTTATCCTCTTTGATATCATCAAGTCCAACCTATAACACATATTATTAGGCCCATTTAAATTCTTATTTAATATAATTAAGAAATATAATTAATAAGTAATAAATATAAATACAATTAAATGGACCGTTTTCACACGCTAAAATAATTTTTCACTCAAAATATCACATTAGCCAAAGATAGAGATAACTATAATAATAATCAATAAAACAATCTAAAATAGTATAATTGAGGATAAAATAGAGGTAAAATAAACATTATCAGCTGCTGGAGTTGCTTTGTGATAGGGCAATGGTTGGGTCTACCGCTTGTGGACCGGTAGCAGCAGCCGTCGTGGGTTGGCCGTAGTAGAAGCCAGGCTCCATGGGACTAGCCAAGAAAAATAGCTCTCGGGTGTGAGTAGTAGTCCATTCTTACACCTCCAAACTTGTTTAAATCATCCCGAAATCGGAAACGACCCCGATATTGTTGTGATTACACCCTCACTACATTTTCTTCATAAGTTTAGAATTTTCTTGTGCAAATGGAAACTCGTTCTCATGGAGTTAAACATGCACGTGACACAAATAATGTCACCCATTGAAAGAATCCTATAATTTCCACCCCTTTTTCCATGATGATAACCAATATATACACACTTTCTACTTCTAGGAGCAAACTTCTCATGCCTCGATTTTTTATCATGTGCAAAACAAAGAGAACCAACACCTTAAATTCATCAAAGCTCGGTTTTTTTTAACAAATAAACACCTCATAAGGGGTTTGTTTTTTAGCAAAGCGAGACGGGGTTACATGTAAATTATATAAACTGACCCAAGAACACATTCACCCAAAAACCATTAGGCAAGTTCCCTTTGAAATCTCAAAGCACGAGCCACATTCAATTATGTTGATGTGCCGTTCTAGCAACCCATTTTTTAGGCGTCCCAAAACAAGAGGATTGAAATAGAATACCAAGTCATCAAAATAAGAACATACATTTAAATTTCGTACCATAGTCACGTTCGTACACATTCACAATTTCACCAAATCGAGTCTTAATCATAACAAAGAAGCAAAAAGAAGAATAAACTTCAGTTTATCGTTCAATAAATAAACCCAAAATCCCCTTGAAAAATCATCAACGATAGTAAAAAAATAGTGAGCACCACCATGTAGAGGGAGTTTTATACGACCCCACAAATCACAATATATCATCTCGAAAATCCGACTAGCCCGACTATCCACTATCGAAAGAGTGTCACAGGTTTGTTTAGCTAGCGGACATACATCACATGCTTTATGTTAACATTACTACCAAAGTACCTCGAATAGGAGGAAGTAATTTGACTTTTTCTCCGGATGGATGCCCCATACTAACGATGCCACAACTCAAAAGTAGATATTTCTGAACTTGTGCTGGAACATTTTTTGTGAGGCGCCGAAAGTAATATAGTCCATCTATTCGTTCACCGCATCAACGAGATTTCCCTGAGTGTTGATCCGGTAAAGAACATAAAGAATTAGTGAACCGTACAAAATAAACTAGATTCATAATCAATTTAGACATCTGAGATTAAAGTGCAATTTAATTTAAAACAAATAGAAATTTCAAGAATAATTCCATCTGCAAAAAATACACAACCCTCCTAATGCCTTAGTACCCATTCGATAAAACAACAAGGCAAGAATGATTTAAAATTAAAGTAGAGAGATGCATCACCGTAACATGATTGGATGGAAGGCAAATAAACACACCTAAAAAAAGTAGTAACATTTGGAGGAACAAAAGCAGCCAACGGTGGTGACTGGGAAAACGACGAAGTGGTAGCGACAACATCCGATGGTGCTGAGTGGCAGTGCAGCCGATATAGCTGGCAGTGGGCAACCTGTGGTGCTGTAGTGAAGGGAAGGCGACAACAAGCAGACAGAGAGCCCAGAGGCAACAACACGTGAATAAACCTGACTATGATGCCATACTGGCAATCCATCATTCGGGAATCACATGAACAAGTAAATAATTAGCGTAATTGGACCCGAACAAGTGACAATGGTACAATTTAAGTGCATTTTATCTCATCGCATGATAGAAACAGATCTAAATGAAAGTATGTTGTGTGTTTTGTTGATCAGAAAAGTAGAAGAATCAATCTTGTTTGCATCATGCATATTTAATGGAAAAGAAAGGTTGAAGCATGATGGTGTGCAATTAGAAAAGTTGAAGGAAAAAAAACAAGTTTTTTAGAATAAGAGAGGCTCTTATACCATGTCAGGAATCAATTTCCTTTCCTTTCATAATTCCTCACGAGTAATATATATACAAACTAATATTAACACTATCCGGCCCTAACCACAACGAGCCAATAAAACATATTTACCTACCAATATGATGTGGTCTAACAAAATGAATAGATGTGATACTATAATGAAGCAAAACTTGTTTGGTTGTGTCCATTTGGTTGGAATGTCAACCTGGAGAAATATTGTGGTATATGAAGCTACAATAAATTGTGATGGATAAATCACTTATAAGGATTGAAGATGAATTGGTATGATGATGTTGCGGTAAAACCATGCCTTAAAAACGAGATTCGGCCTGCCATGCTACAAAAATGTTATGGTCGATTCATTCCCCAAGGTTTACATCACTACACTGACATACTCAGTACTTGAGTGAGGGATTAGAGTCACACAAGATCTTCTCTAACTCAAGAGAATAAAGATGATGTATGAAATTATTCTCTTAAACAAATTAAACTGACACCCATATATTTATAGATGGAGGATTGACACAAAACTTAAACCAAAATAATAGATAATTCGTTGCAAATGAATTGTAACGTCAAATATAATGTAGAATAATATCCACTCACTCCTAAAAAACACCATCTTAAGGAGATTTATCTCCATTAAAGTCTCATAAAATCATGAGTTATAAGTTTACACCATTACAACATGGAATCCCAAGAGAAAGCATAATTAGGATGTTAATATGGATTTAAAGCCATTGCAACAATTCCCTAAAATGGCTTTAAAGGGTTATATAACTTGAGCAAGAGAAGAGTTAAAAATAACGCTTGATATATTGAATCTAACGTTTAGTGAAATATGGCAACAACTTACAAGCCCTAGAGTGAACAAATCTTGAACTCCAAAACTCTGATGAAAGAGTGAACGGATCTTGAACTCTAGATTTAATTAGAGACCCCCACAACACATGTTTAACTCTTAATATGTGTATGAACTCCGCGAAAATCACAATACGCTTTTATATGGCCATGCGCCAAACCTTTGGTCTCATAAGTACTTCTAGAGAAATGACCAAATTCTCATAGAAGGTGGCTAAATCCTCATACTCACGTAGGTGAATCTAGTAGTGTTCATAATACACTAAAAACAAAATATCATTGGGTTAAGAAATTTTTACATAACTCTTAAATGCATCTCATTAACACCTTCCACAATGATCATAGATTATTAAGAGCTATATAACTCAACCTCACAAATAAACGGTAATGTCCATCAAGTCCGCCACATAGGACCACCAATTCCAATATCTTAGGATATGGATCATTAAGAGTTAAGTACTTAAACTCAACTATCATACAACAGTGGATCCCCAAGCGCATCGCAAATAGCACCTACCACAAGAGTATAGATCCACGAAGAGTCCAAAGACTCAACCTCATAAGCATTATAGTGTATGTATGCTAAAGGGATAGGTAATGTAATGCTTATTACCAACAAATGGCTCAAAGCCTATGCCCTCGACATCTTCACCATGATCAAGATCATCAAAGTCTCAACCAAATTTTCTATGTGCACATCAACTTTGTAGTCAAAATTTTCTATTAAAAAAAATGATATCACAAAAAAAAATTATGTAGAATTATGATAGCAATCCTTCACAAAGCGCACGTAACAAAAGAATTAGTCACATTTAATTTTCTTGTTTTACACATTTAAGAACAAATTAAATAATTCGTTGGACAAAATAAGCAATACAAAATTTTAAATATTATCTAAAATAATATCCTTGACAAATATAACATAGTGCACTCATTGAATTTTTATCTCATCACCATCAAGTAAAAAGTATAATTTGTTCTCAATATTAAAAAATAAATAACTTTTGAAAGTATGCAAATTAACAAACTTGTTACGTGTTGAAATATTAAAATATGATTTTCCAACCTCTTTGTAAGAAAATAATAACTCAAATATTCTCAAATAAATGCTATGTTAATTATCATGAACTCCTATCACATTATTCAAAGTCATTTAGCATATTCATTCAAATCAAACATCTCATTGAGTTCTTTAACAAAAGAACGACTCATCTACAATATATTCACATAATATAATAAATGACTTGAATTCTCAACAATAACTTTTCAAAATAACAAAAATGACATTATTATGAAAAACCCAACGTTGCTTTCAAACATGTCAAACACACCACTATATATTTGAGAGAACATTTGGTCGATTTTGATCTCACTATCATTCATTGATTCACTAGTCACTCATCTTGATCTTTTACTCAAATCAATTTTTTAAGTCCAACAATTAAATATCAAAATATTATTTCCCCCACATTGGAATTGAAAAAGTTTAAATTAAAAATCACCCACTTAGACCAAAATTTATTATAGGCGTTAAAGAAATTTTCCCAAAAACCAAGGAGTCATAAAATTCCTGTAAATCTTAAGATGAAAACTACAGAGGAATGCTTCTCTCTCTCTAAAAACAAACTCTATCCACTTTTCTCTTAAAACTCTTTCAATTCTCTTGGGACACCATCATCTTTAAAGGTTGATGGTAAGCCGCACTCTTTTTCTTTATTTATTTCTTATGTTTTTACTGTTTACAATAAGGCCGCTTTATGTTATTCTCTTCGTGAGATTTATTATGTCTCCTTGATAAATATCATTCGTTTGTCATATTCATCATTTTTCTTTTGTGAGATCATTATTGGCCATGTGTTTCTCCGGAATGAATTTATTGGTGAAGATTAGTGCGGATTACATCAGATTTTTGTTCTCTTCTCACCACATTCAAAAGAATCAAATTAGGTCTACTTCAAAACTATGCAGATCCAATAGAACCTCTCGCAAAAAGCTATATGAAAAAACAACGATGTGAAAAAGGAAGCGACTGTACCGCAGATATTTCTTATAGCAATTAGTTTGTCAAAGTTGAATTAATTTCGATCTATTTTGATATGTATTTGGTTTGTAACCGATTCTATTGTAGATGTCGTATGACTTTCATTTAATGAAATAACTTCCCTTTGCTTTCAACAAAAATATTCCTTTAAATCTGCAATTGTCAACATCGGTCACTACATTTAATGCAAACTCTTCATTTAGAGTGTTGTTATGTCGATGAGTCATCCAAAAAAAATAATAATAATTTGATAGAACCAATAAATTATAGGGAGATAAAGGGTGTCACATATAATCAAATTTGACAACACATTCTTTTACAGGTAGAAGTTACAAGAAATTGATCCACAATAAAACTCATTACAATTAAAATTGTAACGTTAAAAAAATTTATGTGATAGTCACTACGTACTAAACAACACAACATATTGTTAATACTCCACCAACAACATATTTAAAGAGACTCAAAAATAGCTCATTGCTAGTCTCAAACACTAACTCATCCCCATGTTGCCACACTATCAATTATAAGTATAAAGTATTACTCATCAAATACTATCATGGGGCACATAAAACATATTATGTAACGTTAGAGTTGGAGCAATAAATAAATTAGTGAGAAGACTTCCTTTCGTATATCGGAGTTGGTTTAGTAGAAACCATATTACTCTATTACTTTCCTCCTCATCTTTGCTCTTTAAATGCCCTCTGACAATTGTTTGGGGACTGATAACCTATAGCTGTATGGCGGCACATCAAGGGCTTTTTCGTCAATTTACAAATTTTAGCTTCTGTTTTGTCACGTGAGGCAGCAGTGTAGGAACGTGGAAGCTGTGTAGGAACGTCGTTCCGTTATTCAATTATCTTTTTTCGTCACGGAGTATTTGTTATCATTGCTTTTCAGTTACTTTTCCCCCCATTGGTCTTCGTATTGAAATCATCGTTATATCTTACGGTTTGTTTTGTCTGTTCTGTCTTCTCCGTCGAATCTGTTAAGCGGTGTCGCGTTCAACTAATTGATGATCGTCGTTGTTTTCTCATTCTCCTGTAGCGATGAAAGGAAAATGCTGAGATAAATCAGGTATGTCAAATTCTTTACGTTCTGAACTGATAGTAGATGGATGGTGGGTAGATTTGACATGTAAACTGCTTACTGTAATTGGTAATAAACATGTTCGGGATTTTTATTTTCGTGCTAATAGTAGAATATTAAAAATTTTTCCTTACTAAATGGTTTTTTTATAGTTAGTTGATTGGTCCTTAAATCGTATATTGTGAATTTTTGTAGTAGTTTTTTATTTTTTAAATAATTATGATTTAGTTATTTGTCAAGATGGTGGAAAAATGCTGAGATTAATGAGTATTTCAAATTCTTTACTATTTAGAACTGATAGTAGATGGATGGAGGTAGATTTGTCATTGTAAACTGCTACTGAATATGGTAATAAACATGTTCGGGATGTCTTATTTTCGTGCAAAATAACAGGATATTAAAATTTTCCTTACTAAAATGGTTTTTTAAAGTTATTTGATTGGTCCCCTAAATCTGTATTTGTGAATATATATTTGCAGTAGTTATTTTTTAATCATTATGATTAGTTATTTTGTTTAGAGGTGGACTTATTATACGAATTTTTGTATTTAAGGTTGGTTCTTTAATTTTTTAGTAATGATACCTATCCACAATTTTGAGTTTGTTCAATTTAATAATTTGAAAATAGTTTTTTTGTCTTTGTTGCATTCAGATGTAATTGTGAATATGAATTGTTGCATAATTTATTATTTGTGAATAAATTTAATTTTAAAAAAAATTCTTTGTTCCCCATTTTATGTTGTTAGAATGGAGCGTCTATTGGAAAAAGCCGAAGCCTATGAAATTTGTTGTGGAGATGTGCCGAATGAGTTTTGGTTGATGTTTGTTAATTGTTTTTTTGTAAAGCAACTATTTTTCTTGTGATTTTGTCGTTGTATATTATTATTGTTTGATTTTATTTGTAAGGATAACACGTGTGAGCGTGGCTGGAGGATGAAGCAAGAGAAAAGAGTTTTAGCGCGCTTGTTTGAGCTCAATTTGAATATTGCTAATGTGCGATGTCGTACAGATGTCGTTGGAGAATTGATGGACGACTTTGGCCATTGAAACGTCAATGGGTTACTGAGATGCGGTTTGATGGTTATTCCACTTGTTTGGGATGGGGTTGCCTAAAAGCCTTGTTATTGGTTAGTTGCTAATGTCGATGTGAAAATCTCACATTGTTATTCCAAATGCAATATCCTTTCCACTATCTAGATTTAGGTTATCATGGTTTGGATTGCACATGGGGCCTAAATCTTTGTCTGAATGAGCCACTGGACGACTAATGCAAGAAGAACGTTCGACAAATAGAGTCCAATTTTGGTGTTCCCAATAAGAAAGGAAGACTATCAATATGTGTAACAAGATAATACAAGCTGTGAAGGGGAAGAAGTAAGTGAAATAGTTTTTTAAGAGGCATTCTTGTTGCTAGTCTTGAATGAGATATTGTGCCCCACTACATTCAATTGCTTATCCCAGAAACTTCTTCTAGCCGCCACGTTGTATATGAATGCCAGTATGTACGACTGGTGTAGCCTGTTGCATGATCATCTTTTTTGTTGTTGCGAAAGTTAGCAAAGGTTTTACCTAGAGGGTGTCGCTAAAGGATGTGGTGGTTGTACTCTATTTTTTGGCGGTATTCCTTATTTTAATTTAGTTCATTGATTAGTTAAAAAAAAATTTAAATCTTTTTTTTTGTTTCATTTTGTTTTATTATGGTCATTCTATATTTTCTTGAACATTGCAATTTGTTTTTGTTTGTAGATATTTTATTTGGATCGTCTTAGGCACCGACCAATAAAATGGGGCGTGTATCCTAGGGTAAAGGTGTGGTCACACAATTGATGACAGAAATTAAAAATAAAGAGAAATTGGACAGTGGAGATTTTGGCATGCTTGGGTATGTTTTCTCATGTAGAAATCAAATGTCGTGTTCATTGTGCAATTCTTGATTTAAATGTGAACTGTTATATTTAAATTTTTTAGTGTGTTGATGTTGCATATGGTGAGTCATCCCTTAGAAGCTCGCAATGATCTTCAGCCTGTATCCTCTAGCACCATTGTGAGATGATTGGACATTATTATGATAAGATCCCTCTCGTAGACGAAGGAAGAAGCGATTGATACTAAAGTTAATAATGTTCATGAGTATAAAATTGAAAAAAAGGAGAGTAATGTATTTAATTTTGTCCCTTTTGTTTTGATATTTTGTTATTAAATTACCGATAGTTTCTTTTAACATTATTGTGTTATTCCGTTGATAATTCGTAGGAGCTGCACAGACCCGTCAGAGTAGATGAGAAACCTCTGCTCGTGCGTCCACTCATTCGATTAGCGAACCAACAATGCTAAGGAGAGTACAATGATATGGACAACCTGTTCATGTTCCACTGTCACCGTACAGATTTCATGAGGTAATCATGTAGGAATGAAGGTATTCTCCTAATGCGTTGTTGAGGCGTACTAAATTTACTCCAACAGTGCATACAAGTAGCGGTTGCTCTAATGGTAGGTGATCGTGTTGTAAAGATGCCTCCGTTGAATGTGGACGGGACTAGATTCTCTACTGGTTCAATGTCTCATCGCCTTATGATCAAACGCCTAAGAAGATACTGTCACCGAATCAACGTGTTGGACTCAGGTGTTGTAAAGGGACAGAAATTTCAATCAGATTCTGTTACCGACATCAGAAAAATGTGTCCTATGGAGAAGCCCCTAAGGTATTGAAAATGTCATTATCCTAAGTCAGTGGCATGTAATTGATTCCTAATGAAGTTGATCCTGATAGGTGTTAGTCCGATGATAATCACTGTAGTTGACCTTAGAGGGTGGCTCATCTGTCTACCCAAGTTAACTCATGGGATATTAAATCTTGGAGGCCCCACCCTAGTAAAAAATTCAAGAGCCTGCTCTATCAATATCTTTCTGATGAGAAATATCTCGTTGTGAGTTTTCTTATTTCTTAATGATTGGAAAATAATTTTGCCTGTTAATGTTTATTGTTGTTGATGTTTTTCAATTTTGTTTTAACTTTGATGTTAGGGTCTGATGACCCGTTTATGATTGAGTTTGATGGTAACGTGTTCACCGATCCTCTCTTGCCTGTAGTCATCTTGTAATGGTGATGTTGATGCCGACGTTAGTGCTGCATATCTTAATGCTTTACAAATTTTTTTTCATTAAAATAGGTTTAATTTACTAAATTATCCATTTCCTATATTTTAAATTTTGTCAGTATTTCGTGTTGCTTATCTATTTACAATAAGGTTTGGGGTATAATAAGTGGATGAACAGGTCGTGTGTAAAATAATGTGTCCTCCTTCATTTGGGGGCACCACACCTTTCCTTTGTGTTGTACATCATATTTTTTTTGTTGCATTTATGTCTCGCCTGAATATTTTTTTTTTCAAATTTACTCAGCAGATGATTAGGACTGGCGGTTGACGATGACATATCTATTTGTGCAAAAATATCTATCGTTGTTTGATGGTTGCAATTTGAATCTGTAGTTTTAACCTTTCTGAACCTATTTTTCGTTTTCATATGTATGGATTATTAGTTTCCCCCGTTTTGACTTCGTGATTCTAGCTTTATTTGCCTATGCGAGATGCAGTACATTGGTGGTTTTTATTGTTCCTTTCAATAGGCTGAAGTCAGAGTGATTGATCCTGTTGGATTCCACGTGCTGAAACATGAATCATGTTTTGAAGAAGATGGCGCGTAATTGAAAATTTAATTAAATGCCTATTTAAGCGGAGTGTAATAATATGTGCCATATGCCTAATTATGTCATGTAGTGCTACTTGGTGTCTTATGATGCTTGACTCCTCAAAGTGGAAGCCTGGTGAGAATTTCGAGTTAGCGGTAAAGTAAATGTAATTATCAATGAACCTTGTTGAACCGGTGAGTGTAACACCATTTGTGTTGTATTACCTTGTTACTTTAGTTTTTCCATTTTGTATTGATAATTTCATTCTTCTTTTGAATAGAAAAATATTCTTGGTGTTGTCATGCTATCTGCCATCAAGTGTTTGCGGCATAGATCAGGACAAATTTACCATGTAAAGTTTTGCTATTAATTTGTGCAATCTTTAATGTTAGAGCCTTGTAGTGTAGAAATCAATCATGTTATCCAGCCATTAAAGTTTCCTTTATTTGTTGTTATTAGTATAAATGAATAATAGGGAATATTTCCCCATATACCCCTGACTTTTAGCCTAATAACCCATATACCCCCGTGTTTTTAGAAACGCCTCATATACCCTCCACATTAGACAAAATAACCGAAATGCCCTTACTATGGATGGAAAAGCTAACGGTGTTAGTTTAACTCTTCCTAATTTTAATTAATAACTAACAAAATTACTTAGTACCTTTAAATACCCTAAATAATCTAATAAACCTTTGATTGGTTATCTCCACTCTTCCCACTCACCAACCGACCATAGCCACTGTACCACCAGCCAATTGTCGTCGCCGCCCAGCTCACTCACCAAACAACCATAGCCACCACTAGCCGACCACAGTCACCCACAAGCCACAGCCACCCACCTGCAACCACTAGCCCACTCGAAATCAATCTGTGAACAACCACCATTGCCACATTCGAGCAGCGACATCAACCCACCACTGCAAATTCAACCACCAAGCCACCACCGCGACATTCAAACAACAACAACCCACCACTACACATTCGAGCAACAAAAACAACAATAATAATCGGTGATTAAAATCACCAAAACCCTCTACTGTCAATTTTTGGATATTTTGTTATGTGATTTTTAGATTTTTGGGGTTTCCACTTTCTATATTTGCTGTCAATTTGTTGGGTATGGAATCAAATCACTTTGCTCATATATTGCAATAATCAAACAAAAATCAACCACCCAGAAACATGAACGACAACCCAGATTCGCCTAGCTACCCAAATTCGAACAACCGTTCACCCAGTCATCCAAACTCGAACGACAACCCAGCAGGCCAGTACCATCCACCCCTGATTCTAACCCCACCTAAAATAAAACCACAATTCGCCCAATCTCAACAACCGATTTCGAACAAGAAAAATTGTGGAATGAAGAAAGAATTCTTTCTTCTATTTACGTGAGCAAGGTGGATATGATATTTTGGGGCTTTTTTGTATCAATATTTTGGGATTTTTTATTTCTAATTTTGGGTTTTTTCCTTCAATATCAAATTTTGTGGGTTTTAATTTTATGAGTTTAATTTACAATCAGGTAGGTTCAATTTCATATTCAAGTACCTAAATGATGGATTGAAGTAAGAGGCAATTTTGAAGGTTTTTAAGTACAAAAATGAAGCATGAATATTTCTGGAAATGAAGAGTAAACTGAGGAATAAAATCAGAATATTGAAGTAAGCGGAATTGAGAGCTGGGAGAAAGAGAGAGAGAGTAATTATGGGTTAATTGGGGAAAAAGAGTAACGBCGTTAGATTTTCCGTTAGAGTAAGGGTATTTGGGTCATTTTTTCTAATGTGAGGGGTATATGAGCTGTTTCTAAAAACACGAGGGTATATGGGTTATTAGCCCAAAACTCGGGGGTATATGGGGAAAAATCCCTAATAATAATAATAATAA
>SNQN01002278.1:9244-26027 GCA_008642245.1 Bassia scoparia | reverse complement strand
TGAGAAGCAATCTTGATCGTTGATTTTTGAGATGAATGGACAAGATATGCATAGGTATGTGTATATTTTTGTACTTAAATGTGCATATTTTTTTGGTTTTTGCACATTCACAAGAAAATATGTGCACATTTATGTACAAAAATTTGCACATTTACTTTTTTGGTGAGAAGCAATCTTGATGGTTGGATTTTGAATCAAGGGATCAAGATTTATTTCATGAAAAAAGTAAATGTGCATAATTTTATACATGAATGTGCATATTAATGTGATGACATGATTAAATGTGATCTCGATTGTTAGATTCATCATAGCATTTATTAGAAAATATAAATTTTTACAATATATTTCAAATCACAAATAGTAAAACGATTTTTCTAATCTATGCACCTAGTGCATAGGTTTAAATATCTAGAGTTCTCCTTCCCAAGAAATTTCCTGTATTGTAAAAGCATATTTAAGATAAAATGAAATATTTAAGGCAATCTAAATATATATAATCCTATGCACTAGGTGCATAGGTAAGAAAAATCGATAATAAAAATATGAAAAAATTGTGAGAAATAACCTTATAAAAGTCACTTTTGTAAACCACTAACTCCTATGTAATTCCCTTCATCTATAAACACAATTGTAAGGTCATAATCTAAATTATGTTAGATATCTATATCTAGTATAAAATTCTCCCCTAAACACACATTGGACACTAAAAAATCACTCTCCTCACAAATCACTCTCTTCTACTCACAATGATATGCCATTAGATTGTTCTTCTTCTCTATGATGCATCATTTTCAATTATTGCTCCTAACTTCAACTTTTAATTTTGTAAGCATTTATTTATYGCTTTCCAAGCCGGATCTTTTCAAATCTCTAAATCATAAATTATCCATCGGCGTCATTATGATCTTTAAGTTTCTCCCTTCATTTTGATTTTATCAATTTAATCTTTATACTGTCCACAACAAAATCTTTAACCTAATTCATATCTATATTTATACTAAGTATTATCAAAGGAAGACTGAAATCGAAACAAAATTATTCAAATGTTAAAAATCACTTAAGATATGACAAGTAGGAAAACACCATCATTTATGTTAAAAGACACGTAACAATTTAATTTTATTAAAACGTTGTTTGTTGCATTATTATTTTTCTCGCATTGGGACGTTCACATTTTAATGTTGTCATTCTATTTAATATTTCCAAAATTATACAAAATATAAAGTTTAACTAATAATGTCATTCGTGTTTTGTATAGGCCAAAAAAACCAATTTGTCATACCATATTAAAGGCACTCATTATTCTCTTCTTTGGTATTACTGTTTGACATTTTGGAGGCCATGGAAATTAAAATGGAACATAGATAGAAAGAATTACATAGGAGTGAGACCCACGGCCGGAAAAACAAACGTTTTCCGTCAAGTGATAGTACTCCTAAAATTTTGAGATGTTCAAATGTATTTTCTTTTCTTTTTTTTTTGGGGGGGGGGGAGATAGTAAAATGCAATATAATTAAAAAAATTAAACGTATATTTTTTTTTCAAAATGTGTCTTTTAAAATGTAATTTCTAACAATTTTACTTTAATATATTAATGGTCTAAAACATCTCTTGAAAAATCATCAATATTCAAATAAATGACATGCAACTAGTAATTAAAATGGAGGAACTGAGGAAGTAAAAAAAAGATAATGATGAGAATAATGATTAAAACCAAAACCATGTTTCTCTATATATGTTCTCTAAGATTAGATTACAAGAAAAGATTAGTGAGGAAATCGTTTTAATCATACCCAAATAATGTAATTTCCTTATATCTCATCATTATAAATATATAACAGTAAGCTAGGTCTTGGACTAGTGGAAACAAAATGAAGGGTTTGTTTTTTCTACTTATTTTTCCTTATTTTCCGATTATGAAAGTAAGGGTAATTCAAGTGGTTAAAGTTTTTTCGCATAGTCTCATGGCATCTCGAGATCAATTTTCAACCCTGCCCTTGTGGCTAAATTAGCATAAAAAAACTTATTTTTCGATAATTAGATAAGGTGAATAAAATAGGCCCAAACTCTGTAGGTTTGGTGAGGGGCGATTAGGGTAATTGGTCATTTGGTTTAGGTGTAATCCTAAACTTCAATAATTTAACAATAATGCATTTGTAGTTATTACAGCTCAATTATTTATCTTAAGGAAATAATATAACATTCTATTAATAGATAAGAAGGAATTGGAAAATAATAGGTCAATAATTCAAGACTACTTATAAAAGCTTTGTACATTTTGCATATATGTAAATGCAAATACAGTATAACTAAGAAGTTATAAACACAAAAAATAAAAAATTAAAAATCATGAAAAGTGCAAGGAATATGAAGAATCAGAAAAATCAAAATGGTGATTCTAGCAAAAATCCATTAAACCAAAATTATGATTCTGATAGCAAGCTCTATTTCTTCAAGATCATTGCTGCTCCTGAACAAATGAATCTTCTTGTAAGTAGTATTTTACAATGTTACTGACTTTACATTTTTATTTTCTCCTTTAGTTTGTTGCTTATGGTAATTTTGTTTTTCTTAAAAATTAGAACTAATTATACTAATTAATTGTGTTGTTTAGGTGTATACCAATATGGAATTTGATATGGAGTAGTCATAAAGTTCTACATGTATATTTGTGTATTATGCTATAATGACATAATTTGTTGTATTATTATTTCAAGTCATGATATTTGGTAAATATAAGTTTTCCTCGAATAAATTTATTATTGTGTTGTATTTATATTCTATTAAAACATATTCTTTTCCATTTCGTTATCCATGATTTTAAGAGTTTTACACGGGTAAGGTGGCTTTTGAAAGGAAAAAAATATAATAATGCTTTTGAATGAAGGAGATCAACTATTTAAAAATTAAAGTAATAAATGGTAAGTAAATCCTATATGATCGAAAGATGTGAAGATGAATCAAATAATTTATGATTCGAGGAACGAAATTGAGTAATTTTAAGTAGCAGCTACAATGGTGTACATAACTTTTTGTACCCATGTAAAATTATTATTTGTTATAATATCCTTGAGTAAATGGTATTATTGGATTTTTTTTGCATATCTTGAAGTTCAATTAGCTAATATAAATGATCATTATTCTCCGTTATTTGCCAGGATTTCCCTCGGAAATTTGCGGAAATTTGCAGAAAAGTATGGAATGCATTTTACTGAGCATGTACTTTTGCTAGTACCAAACGCTGAACAACCATGGAAAGTAAAATTAGAGAAACGTAGCAAGAGTAAGATTTTCCTAGTAGAAGGATGGCGAGTTTTCACGRAGTTCTATAACTTGGAGTACGCGAGTTGTATACTATTTAGATTCGATGGTGGATCAAAATCTCGATTTCATGTCGTTATATTCGACACAACTGCTACTGARATTGATTATCCTGTTAGACATTGTTCTAATTCRAATAAGAGAAGAACAAACRAYAACGAGGTTKTCACTGAATMTRATGATGTGTCTATTGAAATATTAGGTAATGAAGGCATTTCTAAGCATAACAAAGGAATTGATGCTATTAATCTTGACTCATCGGATTCTGATGATGCGGAACCTTCACGTAACAATGACACAGGTACTACTACTTTCTATCTTAAAATAAATTGCAAAGAGAAATTTTTTTCCCAGAAAAGAGGGAGTTGTAAGCTTTAATTTATTATATGTTTTAATACGAGTGTGTATTATATATATTTCCATTGTATATGTATTTTGTCATCTGAATTACTTTAATCATTCTAATGATTTTCATTTGAAAAGGTGAAGGGCGTGATATCTCCGGTGAAACCAAAAGGAAACTCATGAGAAAGCTTGATGAGATTAAATCTCCATATCCTCATTTCAAAGCTATCATGTATCCCTCATATGTGGAATACAAATATAAGATGGTATGATATATGATATAATTATTGCTTCTCTTTCTTTTAGTTTCTTCCATAATTTTATTGTGATAAATTTACGTATGAATAAAACAATAATTAATTTACCTTTATGTTTTTTGGTCGTTTCAATATTCAGAATGTTACATTCAACCATGCTAGAGATTACTTTCCAACTAATTCTAAGGAGATAATCTTGAGAGGGCCTAATAAGAAGATACATCACGTAAGATTTTATCGCGGGGAAAAGGCCGCAGAACTATTGTTGGGTTGGAAAGATTTTGCATTGGATAATCAACTAAAAGTTGGAGATATATGTGTTTTTGATCTCATAAAACCTAGCTCTTATTCTTACAAAGTTTCTATAATTCGTTACTAGTTAGTGACCAATATACTCTTAACTATGGTCTATTATAGTATTTTGCTACCTATTAGGAGTGTCAAAATGAATAAACAAAGGCTTTTTACTGGTGTGCAAAATATAATTTGAAGCCTTTACTTTCGTATTTTGTTTATAGTTTGTACTGTTTCTTTCATTGTAATAAAATTGTTGCAACAAAACGATCATTATTTATGAGTGTTAAGAAATAGTTTAGCATAACTATTGTGTTATGTAGGACGAGTTAAAGTAAATTTGCATCTCAATTGGGTCATTTGTTATCGATATTATTCTTGTGCTTGTAAATGAGTTGATAGAAGTATTTGCATTCCTACATCGGCCTATAACAAGAATACTCTAATCAACTCATTTGCAACCCTACATCTGCCTATAATTCATACATCTAAAATCTAAGGAGTATATTATGTTAGCAATTTCACATCAAATTTGATGTCTTAAATATTAAATACCAACTTGTACAAGTTATCCTTTCAAATTAAGAAGACATGTGCCTTGTACTTCCACACTCAACGCAATATGTTAAGTTACYTTCAATTACTATTGCCTATTTCCTGCGTAGCTTTTTTTTTTTTTTTTGAGAAAATGAAACTTCAAAGAGTTGATAATAAATTAAATACTCGGTAATTAATGTTGTACTTGTATAATTGAATTGAAAAGGTGGAAATTGTAAATGAAGTTTTGCAAGAATCTCTTCGGTGGACAACAATTCTCAAAAATCGGATCTCATGGATAACCGATTCAGAATTTCGCATATCCGAAGTTTCGAATATCCATTTTTTTTGGATCGGATTCAGATCAGATTTGGGTCGATTCGAAATTTTTCGGATATACGAAATTCCAAATCAGATTGGATCATATATCCAAAATGAACAACCTACTCTCATGTTTGGAAAAATATACGAAAATGATGGACTTTGCCCAGAAATAATAGTCACTATATTCTTTCGATGTAATAAAATAGTGGCAGTAAAAGGGTCGTTATATATGAGGATCAAAAGGTACTTCATCTTAACTATTGTCTTAAGTACGCAGTAATAGTTAAAGTAGTTTTGCATCTCAATTGGTTGGTATAATATCAAGTTTAGTATTGTGCGTATAAATGAGTTGATCGAAATATTTGCAACCCAACATAAACCTAGAATAAAAATAATACTCTAATAAACTCATTTGCAACCTTACATCCACCCATATTCCATCCAAAATCTACAAGATATATTATACRAGGAATTTCACATTAAATGTGATGTCTTCAATATTAAATGTCACCTCGTGCAAGTATAATTATTTTTCTATAGTAGGAAGGGTATGCTATTGAATTTAACTCTAAACAAAATACTTACCTATCATATGCATGCTACCGTCCTACTAAAGTCTACCCTTGGACAACTTGATAAAATTGCTAATGATTTAGTGGGTAAGACTCATACTTTTCTCCCCAAAACGGTTTCAGGCTTGGGCATTCATGGATATGAAGATTTTATTAATTAACCTTGCCTCTATGAGGACGAATTTAGGTTTGAAAAATTGTCATGGCAGCCATAGCCTTGCCCAATCTTGTATTGTGTCAAAACATTCTCGGTATAACTATATTGTTAGCTTCAAAATAAAGGGTCTCATGTTTGGAAAAATATGGAAAAAGGTTGGTATTTGCTTAAATAATTACCACTATAATAAAATAGTTGCAACAAAAGGGTCATCAATTTTGAGGATAAAAAAAAGTTACTCGTAACTATTTTGTCATTTAGGAAGAGTTAAAGTAGTTTTGCWTCTCAATTGATTGGTAAGTTATCATGAGTAGTCAAGTGCATGTAGTTATAAACAAGTTTATCAAAGTATCAGGAACCCTACATCTACCTATAATACGAATACTCTATGACTTAATTGTGACACTACATCCACCTATAACCAACCTAAAATATACTCCTGTATCATATTAGCAATTTCACTTTAAAAGTTAGGTACTCGATATTAAATGTAACCTCATACAAGTTATCTTTCCAAAGTAAGAAGACTTGTGATCGTGAATTCCACTCTCAACACAATACCTACCTATTTTATTCAAAATACCCTCCTTGCATTGTCTACCCTTGTGCAACTTGATAACGTTTGTAATGATTTTTTCTGGGATGGAGTAACTCGATATATGAAAAAATGCACTTGGTGAGTAAAGCTTATATGTTTCTCCACAAATTGGTTAAAGGCTTGCGCATTATGGGACATGAAGAACTCAACATTGCCTCAAAGTGCGAGGTTAGGTTGGAAAATTTGTACTGTCATGGTAGCCCTAACCTTGTCCAATCTTATTTTATATCAAAATATTTGAGGYATAACTATATTGTTAGCTTAAAAAMATTGTCTCCTGTTTGGAAAAATAAAGGAAAAGGTTTATCATGTCTTGGAAACAATTATCACTGATTAATTGGAGAAGGCTTAGCTATTAACTTTTTGTGTGACAACTGGCTAGGAGATGGTAAACTTTGTACCTTTGTTTCGGGGGTTTAAGACTTAATGATAGATCTTGGTTTAAAACTCTGTTATCTTTTCTCTAATGGCACAAAATTTGTGAAGATATGTATATGTATGATAGAGTGTAACACCCTGATAATTTTGTCCCTCTTAAAACCATTTCAATATACAATATAAGAGAGTTATATATCAAAGTGTTTTCGCCATGTGTAAAAACATCTCGGCTTATTTAGAATATAGCAGCGAAAAATATCCAAACCAAAATAGCATGTATAACATATAACAATASTAAAAAAAACATAGAGAAGACAACCTTGACGCAAAAAGAAAATTCAAAACATATGACAAATCTTCCTACTAAGAATCATCCAATTATAAAAAACCTAAACCAAAGGGAATACATACATACATATGCTTATGTATGTATTTTTTTTATCAGTAAATAAAAGTATTATTAGCACAAGAACTGAAACATATTACAACCTAAGGAGCAAAAGGGTCAAACCAACTAGGTTGTCCTCACCAGCTCAAAAACTAATATAAAGTGGCAAGCCACTCCACATCCCTCCTAGTAACTTTCCTAGGAAGAACACTATTGATCCTTAAAATGAGCTGACTCCTAATCTTATTAACAATCTGAACACAATCAATAGCAGAATCATTCCAGAAAACATTGTTCCGCAGAATCCATATATGAAAAACATTAGCCTGAATAGCTGCATAGCAAACATGAAACTGAAATTTTGAAAGGTTCCTCCGCCCAAATTGCTTAGCACAAAGTAAGAGACAATCAACTGAGACCTTGATAAGCAACCAATCTTGAATAGCCCTCCAAATCTACATGCTAAGGGGACAAGCAAAAAACAAATGATCATGAGATTCATCACCATTCTTGCATAACATGCAGGAAATAGAGCCATAGAACCCAAATTTAGCAAGGCTATCCCTTATTTAACCGACCCTGTACTGCTAACCAAGTAATGAAACGATGTTTAGGAATACTGAGCCTTTGCCAGATAACACTACACCAGGAAACCATGCGCTCATAATCATGTAACTTGCCATAAATAGCAGAAACAGAATAAGTAGACATCCCCATAATATCACTCTGCAAACCAGCCTGAACAAACAAGTTCTTAATCTCACAAATCTTCTTCTAGTACCAACTACAATCATTGGGGGGATGATAACCCCACCAATCCATGCCCTTCTAGTACACCGAATGAATCCATTTGACTCACAAGTTCTCCTTTTTATGAGCCAAAGCCCAAACATGTCTACCCATATTTGTTTTATTCCATAGACAAGCATCCTTGATTCCAAGACCACCTTACTTTTTGTGCTTACACACACTATACTAGCTAATATTTCCAGGTTTACAGCAAAAGCCTTGCCACTCCTTAAGAAAGACCAACATATTCTAACAATATCATGCAAGAGAGAGGCATGAAGAATGAAAACATGCGCCCAATACAAGTGAATGCTCATAAGCACCGAGTTGATGAGTTGCGTTCTGCCAATGAAAGATAAGTTCCTAGAACTCCAAAATCTAATCCGTGCAAACATCTTATCAACCAAGACATCACAATACTTAGCAGCAATTTTCTTAGAACAAATCAAGACCCCCAGGTAGCTAAAAGGAATCTGCCTCAAGGAGAAACCAAAGCTAGCTTGCACCTCTTGGACATCCAAGGCATTCATGCCTTTACAACAGTCTCCGACTTATGGATATTAGCATTGAGACCAGTAGCATAAGAGAAAACAGTGAAAGTAGCTAACAAAGCTTTGATGGAATTCACTTCCTCTTTACAACAAAGAATCAGATCATTTGCAAAGCACATGTGTGTGAGTTTTGAAMGCCGACATCTAGGATGGAATTGGAAAGAGACATGCTGAGTCATATGGCCAATTTTTCATGACAAATAATCCATTACTAGCACAAAAGGAGGGGAGATAAATGATCCCCTTGCCGCAAACCTCTATACGAAGAGAAAAAACCATGAGGACAACCATTAATGAGAAGAGAGAATTTCAGTGTTGTCACACATTGCATAACCAGGCTCAGGAAAACCTACATAACACATGAAATCCTCCAAGAATCTCTTGTCAACAGTATCATAGGCCTTTCTCAAATCAATCTTCATTAAGCAACTAGGCCGCACAAAAGATCTACCATAATGCCTCACCGGATCCTGACAAACCATGATGTTGTGCAAGATGAGTCTACCATGCACAAAAGCCCCCTGATTCTCCACAAAAAGGTAAAATAGCTCGAATTCTATTGCATAAGACCTTAGAGAAACACTTATAAATCGTATTGCAGCAGGAAATAGGCCAAAATTCAGAAACATCCTTTGGGCAGGAAACTTTTGGGATCAACGTCACAAAAGTAGCATTAATTTCTTTTAGAATCTTCCCATACACTAAACATTCCTGGATAACTTGAATCACATGAGGACCAACAATATCCCAGTTATCTTGAAAGAAATAGGTATCAAAACCATCTGGACCTGGTGCCTTATCCCCATAATTGAAAACATGGCTTGTTTGATCTCAATATTAGAAAAAGGAGCGAATAACAAGGCCTTATGATCTTGTGACAAAAGAGGCCCACAAACCACAATATCCGGATTAAGATCCAACCTATCCAAGGGACACGAACCCAAAAGATCCATCTAATAACCAAGGAACGCATCCCCAAGGCTAACAGGAGAAGTGTGAAGCGTACCATCCATAGAATATATTGCATGAACATTATTCTGCAACCTTCTCGCCTTAATCACTCTGTAAAAGATAGCAGAATTTGAATCATCTTCCCTAATCCATCGAGCCTTAGCCTTCTGTTTAAGAAAGAGACAGTGGTTATCAAAAGCAAAATGATAGTCCTTTGCAGCCATTTTTTCTACATCGATAAATAACGGATTAGAAGGATTTAAATGAACCCTCTGTTGAGACTCCATCAAAGTCCTCCAAGCCAAATTAACCTTAACCTACAAGTCATAATAACCCACTTTATTCAAATCCTTGAGACCACGTTTAACAGTCTAAAGTTTATCTATCAACCGAAACATACTATTCCCAAGACTAGTCGAACGCCACCAAGCACTACTACAAAAAAGCCAAAGAGATCGACCGGTTAAAAAAGGCCAAAGAGACCGCAAAACAACC
Organism: Bassia scoparia; assembly: GCA_008642245.1. Taxonomy (NCBI): domain Eukaryota; kingdom Viridiplantae; phylum Streptophyta; class Magnoliopsida; order Caryophyllales; family Amaranthaceae; genus Bassia; species Bassia scoparia. The sequence continues at coordinate 16,070 of SNQN01002278.1, read as the reverse complement.
GGTCTCAAGGTGACGGAGATCTTAGGTAAAAAGACCGGTTATTTGTAGAGGTCTCTTTAATCAATCAAAGAGACCGGATTTCTGAGATACCCGGTGTCTTTAATTATGCTCTAAGTGACCCGTTTTAATTTAAAAATCGGTCTCTTATGCTTATCAAAGAGACCGAATTTTTATCATAAGCGGTCTCTTAGTCTTCCTTTAAAAATAAAACAAAAGCGAGCTGTATTATATAATACGTCTTTACTATTGTTGTTTTATATAATACAACTTTATTTCTCAATACTGCCAACTTTAAATCAAATTTGTTTAAAATTAAATAAATTAACTCAAACTTATTTCAAATTTCATAATAACAAGAATTTTACAAGGTAATTAAAAGAGATAAAATTCTCACGAAAGAAACTTTGAATAACAGTAATTTACAAAAAATCAAACTTTAAATTACAAAAGTAATTTGCAAAAATAAAACATCCGCACTAGCTACTTGCTACCTAAGTCGTAATTTTGCTATCTTCTCGATCAGCTTCGTATATCTTGCTTTAATCCACTAAAAATGCGCCAAAAGTGATGGCAAAATAAAGCCTACAAATAATTTGAGCAAAGTATTGATGATTTAGCTCGAAAAATCAATGGAGTTGACTCAAATAAGATTTAATAAAATAGTTCATCCAAGCGGCCAAGCCATATAAATATTGACACAAGAAGGCATATCGAGGCATCAAGCTAAGTGATCGTTCTTATCAACAAACCAAGTAAAACTTGAATTTGGCTCTATTTTTATTACTTCATATTATCAATATTGGCCTCATAAATTTTCCAATTACTCAATCAATAAATTTCAACTAACAAACACAATCAAACCAAAACGAAATCCTCCGAAAACAAAAAAAATGCAAAATCTATCAAAATCAACAAAAAACAAAATACCTTAAACCAACAATTAAAAATCGATATAGATGAAACAATAACAAAATACCTTCAACTTCCCGGCAGAGGAACCACCCAAGCGAAACCACCATCACCACCTTCGATGGTCGTTATCGGGCTTCTAGAAGGTCGCTCGGTTCTGGAACTCTAGTCCAGAATCGAAATTCATAGGCCCATTTCTCGGATCTGAATTCGTTCTGGACCTCAAGGTGTGGACTTTATCTCTTTCAATTCCAATCCGCCGCTGAGTTCTGGACCTCTAGTCCAGAATCGAAATTCATAGGCCCATTATTATTATTATTATTATTATTATTATTATTATTATTATTATTATTATTATTATTATTATTATTATTATTATTATTATTATTATTATTATTATTATTATTATTATTATTATTATTATTATTATTATTATTATTATTATTATTATTATTATTATTATTATTATTATTATTATTATTATTATTATTATTATTATTATTATTTTTATTATTATTATTATAAAAACACCAAAACGTGGTAAGCGTTACAAGCAACAAAATAGGACAAGTGATCTACAAGAAGTGCGTTTGAGGGGAGTCGAGATACAATCTGGGCCCCCACTCCTCTAGCAATAGCGAAGCTTATCCGACCGAATATGTGAGCAGCTGCACGTGCCCCAATGTCCTGGGCCCTGAAGAACGTTGGGATCCGCTTCAGAAGCGCAACAGCTCCCTTGTCTAATTCCCCCAAAGAAGAGAAGTAAAAAGGAAGGAAACCATATCCAATTGTCCTACAACGCTCACATCTTCGGTCAAGGAACTATAATAATTATTATTATTAGTATTGTTATTATTATTATTATTATTATTATAATTATTATTATTATTATTGTTCCTGTTCAAGGAACCTACAAAGAGAAACAATAGAGCATTCGGGTGAAAATAATGACTGGGGATGACAGCTAGCACGTACGTATCTTCCTTCAACGTCCTGAGAATGGACACTAGTTTCCTCCGGCTAACTTGCAAAACAAGAAAAGGTGACTAACCCGGGGGATCTCCGGGAAAAGCCCCTCCGATGCTTAAGTCAGCAAGGAGACCTAAACTGAAGGTCGAGCAAGCTAGATATAGACACTAGACTGTATTCGGTGGGTTCAGAATTAGATACTTGGAATGGGCTCACCAAGTCCCCTTTTATAGGGTTAGGTGAGGAGGCTTTGGCTCTTCCTTCAATGTGGGAACAAGGAAGAACAACTTTTAATCAATGTGGGACAAAGAGACTGCACATGTCATATGTCATCCTCCGACAGTGTACAAGCTTACCCTACTGGGGGTGCCTTTATCACGTGTGTATGTAGGGCCCACATGCTTTACTAGTGCTCAAGTGGGACCCATCAGATGCCACGTGGTGCCTGGTAATTGGGTAGGGACAATTAGCCCCACGCCTAATACTTACACCGAGGTCCGAGGGAGGTTAGGTGCCAAGCGCATTCATGCTCGATCTTCTCGGTCCGATTGTGCAACTCTCGAGCCTATAAGGCCGAGGGTACCCGGTCAGTGATTTAATCAAGGAGCCGGTCAGGCTGCTTGTTCGAAGGTCACAGACCAACGATTGTGCCGAAATGGTGCCCCCGATGGGGGAAGGTCACCTAGGCTGCAATTCGTTTTTTGGGTTAAGTGTAGCCCCTCGGTGAGGGGGACTGACTTTCCAAGACCACTACTCGATTGGTAGCTAATAAGCCCCATGGTGCTCGAATCCCGAGGGCTAATGAGCCTCATGTTGGCCGAATCCTAAGGGGCTAATAAGCCCCATGTTGGTTGAACCCCGAGGGGCTAATAAGCCCTATGTTGGTCGAACTCCGAGGGGTTAATAAGCCACATGTTTGACTAAGTAGTGTCCCTCGGTGGCGAATTGCTTTTCATACATAGGATTCCCTAGGGTACCACCCTCGGGGAGGAAGAGTCCTCTTCCCTCGATCCCCGAGGGAGCCATCCTTGGGGGAAAGGATCTCTATCCATTGACTCCCGAGGGTGCTTGCCTTGGGAAAAAGGAGGTTTCATACTTTGATTCCCGAGGGTGCAAGCCTCGGGAAAAGGAGACTTCTCCCCTTAATTCCCAAGGGTGACATATTCTGGAAAATGGGACTGCATCCGTGAACTCCCGAGGATGCCGACCTCGGGAGAGGGTGCTTACCTCGGGAGGAGGAACTCCATCCTTAGACTCTCGAGGGTGCTAGCCTCGGGAGAAGGAGGTTCTGTCCTCGGACTCCCGAGGATGCTGGCCTCGGGAGAAGGAACTCCATCCTTAGACTCTCGAGGGTGCTTACCTCGAGAGAAGGAATTTCGTCCTTAGACTCCCGAGGGAGTTGTCCTCGGGAGAAGGAGATTCTATTCTTGAACTCCCGAGGGTGCTGGCCTCGGGAGAAAGAACTTTTGTCCTTGGACTCCCGAGGGTGCTTACCTCAGGAGAAGGAACTMCATCCTTAGACTCCAAAGGGTGCTGGCCTCGGGAGAAGGAGGTTCTGTCCTTGGATTCCCGAGGGTGCTGGCCTCGGGAGAAGGAACTCCATCCTTAGACTCCCAAGGGTGCTGGCCTCGGGAGAAGGAGGTTATATCCTTAGACTCCTGAGGGTGCTGGCCTTGGGAGAAGGAGATTCTATCCTTGAACTCCCAAGGGTGCTGGCCTCGAGAGAAAGAACTTTTATCCTTGGACTCCCGAGGGTTCCCACCTCAAGAGAAGGAACTCTTATCCTGGGCCTCCCGAGGGTGTTTACCTTGGGAGAAGGAAACTCCAATCTGCAGTTCCCGAGGGTGCCATATTCGAGAAAAGGATTCTTGATTCGATTTTTCACAAGTGTAGTTGTTCGGTCTTCTTCTGAAGGCWTTGAAAGATGAACGTGGACGGTTTTTCTATTTTTAATATTTTATATTAAAAGTTGTACTTGTTGTCAAAGTAACTGTTTACTTTCACTTGCCAATATAATAGTGAGTTTGGTAAAAATCATTTCACACTTTACCACTTTCCAAATTTAGCTTCTCTCTCTAAAAAGCTCTCTCCTCTCTCTAAAATTTTTAGGAAATCTCTCTCTTCTCTCTCTAAATCTCTTCTTTGAGAGATCTTCCCTCTCTAGAGTTTCCTTCCTTGAGGATTTCTGTTCTTCGCTTAGGATCGGGATCACTACCGAGGGAGCTGCAAGTTCTTCGCTTTTGGGTTTACTTTGATTAAGATACATTGAATTCCTGACCCTCTTGACTTAGGTTTTTGTTGTATTGCATGATGTCTAGTTTGCCTTTTGATTCTGAGCTAGGTAGTGGTCTTGTATATTCCCCGACCCAGGGGCTTGTTTTCTCTGACCTGAACCTTAGCATTAGCGTAGCGTCGGATGACTCCCCGTATCCCGATCTTGTAGAAAACCCTCCTTTGCAGGAGTATGTATGTGACTGTATAGATGGTATTCCCTTCCTTGATGGAGCAGTGATGCCTGATGGGGCTGTCATTCCTAGTGTAGTACATGGAGATAACATCTTAGATGCACTTCCTATAAACTCTCCTCCCCTGACCCCCGAGCCCGAGGGTGAGAAGTTAACAACCGAATTGTTCCCTTAGCAAGTAGTTATCTGTAGGACCAAGGGGAACGATTGTGCTCAGTTTAGATGTAACTTTGTAGATAATACGGTCACTTATCGTGTTGATAGAATGTCCGAGGCTAGGACATCTGGTCAGGATATCCTGGTACCGACTCCGGGTCCGGGCCAGTTCTTTCTCGAGAGGCACTTTCAGCAAGGAGTTTTAAAGTTATTGCATCATTTAGTTCTTGCATCATTGGGAAACGACCAAGTTCTATCTGGAGTCGCCCTATCGGTATATAGCCCCGACATGTGAGCAGTCGGTGTTGACACCCCATCTGGGAACCGTGGCCATTTACAAGGGGCACTTAGAAATGGGCCTTCGCTTCCCCCTCGACCCTTTCATTCCTTTTCTTCTATCCACCTATAACCTGGCCTTGCACAACCTAATGCCTAACTCGATAGCCAATATTATGGGTTTTCTATCTATTTGTCGTTGGATGGGCCGACCTCTAACACTTACTTTATTTCGCAATGTATTTATGCTAACTGCCTGCAGCGGAGAGAATTATGGTCCCGGTTGGTGGATCTTTCAGGCCCGACCACGGTATAAGATTCTGGGTCGGACTAGGTCCAGTTGGAAGGGCTTCCGTCGGGAGTTCGTTTTTGTTTACCGACCCACACCTTGGGATTTTCCYCGGGTGACGACTCTCAACCGTCCGAACATGGTTCTGAACTACAATGTGCCCCCCCATGAACAAGTCTGAGGGGGTGGTTTCCTTCTTCTTCCTGAGGGAGAAGAAGTGGGCAAACGGTGATGAATATGTGCTCCCTGATCCGATCAGGAATTGGTTACCTAATTGCGATATATGATTGAACGAGCACTATCTAGCCATGTGTCATCTGAGCAAGAAGATGTCACCTAGTAGGGGGCTCGTCTATGTTTACCGGAGTCTTTAAACTTAACATTTTTGTCTTGGTATGACAGCCTTCCTTACGTTTGTGTGTTTTACTTTTTACAGAAGCTGGTCGATTCGGGAATTTATACATGGCAAGCATAATCTCGGCTGAGGAATTCTTGTTCGACTCTATCGCCGATGACATGGAGCAGGATAACTTGAACATCCCCGATGTCGYCGATGTAAGTAGTCATTGTACTTCTTCCGAGGTCCCATTCTTAGTGCATGTATGAGACATTTATGCTCTTGTTTGGCAGAATTCGAAGCGTAAGCTGGCTGGGGACATGGAGCCTGTGGTGGAGAATCAGCCCGAGCAGGATCACCCGACTGATCCCCCAGGCAATCCACCTTTGATCGAGAACCTCAGAGCCTTCGAGGTAGGGTCTGGTGCTGGCTCGACCCCGTTGCCCGAGACCCCCTATCGCCGAAAGAGGGCCAAACGAGATGGGGAGTCTGGACCGAGGGTTCCCTTACCAAGCTGGCTGAGGGGGATAAGCAGCAAAGGGCATAGGAGGCTCTCGAGGAGGTTGTCCTTCAAGAGGATATCTCGAAACTGATGAAGGAAGAGCATCGGGTCCGAGAGACTGAGGACCTGCAGACTTCATGGCTTGACGTATGTGGCTTGTTTTCCCATGTGAGATTACTTGTGTTCATAATTCAATTTGACTAACATATTAGTTTATCTGCAGTTGACTGTCCGTATGCAAGCCCTGGCTCTTCATCATCAGGCTGACAAGAAAGCCCTTGCGAGGAAGACAAAGGGGATCTAGGACAAGGATCTCGAGCTGAAGACCCTTTAGGAGGAGAAAGAGGAGCTCCAGCAATGGAAGGATGAGCGAACCACTCTCAACTAGGACTTGGTGAAGTACAAGAACTTGGCTGAGAGAAGGAGTAGGACAATAGCTAGGAGGGAAAAAAAATCGAAGACCTTGAAAAGGATCTCGAGGCTGAATARAAGAAGCTTGAGGAAGCTGGTCAGTCGATGGTGGAGTCCTAGTTCTCTACTCCCGAGGGGCGCAAGTACAGGGTCAAGCTCGGCCAAGACTCCTTCCACACTGGCATCAGCTATGCGCTGAAGAAGATGGAGGCGACAGTTGAGGCTCAGGTTCCCAGTCAGTGGTGTAGACACCTGAAAATGTGTCTCCCCAAATGAGTAATCCGTGATGAAATATACCGCGTCTCGCGTTTGTTTCGACTCGGAAAAGATGCTTTGAACTCACGAAAGTTGGAAATACGTGAGGTCGCACTCGGAATTATTGAGCAAAGGTCACATACAAGGCAAACATGTTTTCTTTCGGTTTTCTCGATAAACTCAAAGGTTTTCAAAGGTTTTCAAAGGTTTTCAAACGAGTTACACTGGCGATTCTCGTGCTTTTTGTTTTCCATCAT
>SNQN01002277.1:51196-70014 GCA_008642245.1 Bassia scoparia | reverse complement strand
GAGCCAATGCGTAGTGAAATACCATGTATCTTGTGGTAGTGCACCAAAGGTCTGATTAGGGGACAAGGGGAAGGTGACAGGCACAGCACCCCCCCCCGCATCTTCGTGTTCTTACCTCCAGTTTATTTGCGATTCATTGTACCACAAAAGACAACAAACAAACAGTTTGTTCGTTTTTAAGCCCAAATGCATAAATTACTAAGCGGTTTGTAAACAGAATACTATGCTCCTAGTAGGTCTAGTTTGTTGTGGCATGTGTGATAATCCGTATTCCACGAGACAATGTCGTTTTCCTAGTTATCTTATTAGGCGATAAAAATCGGGGAGAAAGTCTGGAGCGTGGGGACTTAACCAGTACAAGATAACGTGACAAGAGTGGACTGTTGCTTTATGCAATTATAGGCAAGGCTTAAAACGGGTTTCGCAGCTTCCTAAAAGAAGTGTGGTGGCGACTTCCTCTACTCATTTCAAGTATAAACGTACAAATCCAGGCATACCCACAATATGCAAAAGKAAGAATTCTATTCTAGCAAACAAACCGACCCGCCCTTAAATTGTACCCACCGGAGCAAAGGGACCGAACCAGTCCGGCCCGGTGACGCCCGTACAGGTGGAAAGATCTTTTTAGCAGCGGCTGAAAACAAGACGAAAGGAGGTTAGAAAATGAAATAGAAAATTAGACAAAACACAACTGTCATTTTATCAATCTCTTTTGGAGAGCAAGGATAAAGGCCGATAACTTTTAGAAAGTTGTTATCTCTAAACCACTCCTTAAGTGGCAACCATAAAGCCGGCTTAATGAACACGCGTCAATGTGTTCACTTGTTATCTCTAAACCTTAAACCATAAACCATAGATCATATGCTTGGTGATGGTCAAAGTGTTCATATGCCTGCTCCAGGTCTTCTATAGAAAACTCTTGATCCACTTCCATAGGCTTATAAGGGATCACTTGTGAAGTAAACTCGGCGTCCTAAGGCTCTCCCTCATTTATTAATCGGCCAACTATCTTTACTCTAGCCATTCGCACCCATAAAATAATGAGGGGAAGTGACTTATTATTTAGTGTTTGAGGACGAACAGAGGACTCTTAGGTACCTATAGACCCGACAGATGTTGGTCTAGGCACCAAGAGGCCTCCAACATCAACTTTAGTGAAAATAGAATTTCAAGAAGGAGAGAAAGAAGTTAAAGACATTATTGAACAAAGGATAATAGAATAAAGAATAAGAAGTGTCCTTGTACAYAAAGCCGATTGACTCTAAAGACTGGTTGAGTCTGAAACATTGGAAGACTGAAACTTTGAAGACACAAAAGAGAGAGAAAGCACTCAAAAAGGATAATTTAGAGAGATAAACAAGAGAGAGGAAGGAGAAACTCTAGAGAGATGATTGGAAGACTGAAAATTAAACTATGATTTTCTCTCTCCTCAAACAAGTGTTTTATAGAACTCTTGAGTGGGAAAATCGAGAAATTTGAAAATTTMGGACAAAATGACAAAAATCCACATACTCAGCATATGTAAGGCATCGACATCAGAAGGTCAAAACCCAATATCCGACCAAAAAAATGCCGGTATGCCACCTGTAACGCCAAAATGATTGTAGGCGGCATATAAGAATGCTATAATGTACTTGGCCAAAAGGCACCAKGTACTAAGCATATCCTGCCAAAGAAATGTTGGTATGTCACCTGCAACCACAAAATGGGTGTAGGTGGCATATAAGAAAGCTATATTGTACTTGGCCTAAAGGCACCAATTACTAAGCATATCCTATTATACATTTAGGTAATGGTGTTAGCACAATTAACTAAGGACACACATTCCTGTCACACCTACCTTAGAAATAATCTAAAGCCATAAGAATGACTAGCCTATTGTGGTTCATTAAATCCTTTCATCCTTAAATTAATTTACTTTTAAGAGAAGCATAAACAATTGTGCGCATATATGAAATTACCAAAACTTTGTAAGAATATTTTATTCAAAGTAAGAAAAGACACATTCCCTTACATTTCTTTGCCGCTGTCATTTTTCTCAACACTCCAAGCGATTGTGGTTCAAGGTAATACATTAAAAGGTCAATATTGCAAGCTGAATGGTCAGTTAAATAATTACTTTACAATATCTGATCTTTATTGAATCAGCACCAATTCGCAAATCCAACAGCTAAGATGATGATCAAGTAGAAACTTAGGGAAACTTGAAATTAACTAGGACGTCTCACGAACAAAAAACTAAGGTAAACTGCAAAATGACAAGACATTCAGCATTCACAACCAAACCTTGAATGAGATTTCTACCCCTATATTGCCAGTGTTTTATTCAGCGCCAAATAGTTATTGATTGCGGCGCACCATCAAACACTCTTGGATAGATTCTACAGCAATAACCCCACCATCATGTGCCTTCCAAAAAATACACATTAAACAGGATCAACATTCTGCTTCATCATATCTCTATTATTATAAGCCAAGGGGGAGCAATGGTGTCCCTATAAATTACTCTAGGTACCCTTAATGATTGACTATTTTAAAAATATATATTAAAATTACAAATATACTAATGCCTTAACACACTTAACACTACAAAATGGAATAATTGCTCATTCCACAGTTTATGCATTATTCTAACAAAACTAATATGAAAATCTATACCATTAAAATCCTATTTATTTTATCAATTAATACACACATTAAGTCCTTTATTACATTATAAAACAAATCAATATCAATGTTCAATCTATTTCAAAAGACGAAATACACGAAGTAGTTGCTAAAACATGATTATAACAAACCAAGCTATTACATTATGAAACTTACTATTCATTCTACATTAAAAAAATTCAAACAATGACGGAGCAAGGAACACCCAACGACCAGGTACCGCATTATTTTTTATTTTCAATTATTGGCTTGCAAACTCATAAGCATTCACTTTTTCAAAAATAATTTCATCCCCATCATTAGATAAAATAGTAAAAGAAGAAAAAAAAAAATTTGGCCTGGAGAGACCTAAGTCACAAAAGGACACCAATGCAACGACAATGTAATTAAAATTAAAATGTTTTAACATTTAACTTTCTACTTGTTTAGCAATTATGCCAAAAACAGAAAAAAAAATTATCGCCATACAAAAAAAATTCAAGGCACGGCGATCGCCTGCATTCAAATACTGTACATATACTAGAGATGGAAAACGGTTTCGCATGGCTCAGTTCTTTTTCAAAAAGAAAAATAAAAGCCAATGAGTAACGTGCAAAAATGTTCACATTTTAGGGCACTTTTTCTCCTTATTTTGTCATTTTGTGTGTTATTCGATATTATTTAACTAGTTTTTTAGCTAGATTTCCACTGGTATGGTTTTGTTGGAATTTTATTGTCTGTTAGGTATTTAACTTGATTTCTCCTCATTCCTATTGAAATGATCCTATTTAAAAAGGTGTGTGAGGTTTAACAAGTTTCCATGTGTATGTGCTATGATGCCACCCTAACTCTCTGTGCTGCTTTGGTTCTGCAAGTTGGCTTGGTTATATTTGCAAGGGGTTATGCTTAAATAATGTTTTATGTACCCTAACACCTTCTTAAGACATATCTTTCCTGCAGTACTTTGAACTTCCAGTACATTTTTGCATTAGAACAGTAACGGTCTGAAGACTTTCAAACCGGTATATATTCTTAAAGCTTCAATCCGATCACCTAGCGCGAAGTATTGCATCCAACGTCGAGCGCAGTTCAACCGGGCAAAGAGCTTGGCCCACGCAAAGTGGCTCGCGCCATGGGGCCACGCCTGTGAGTTCCTCCTTTCACTTTCCAGATCCAAAAAAAACGTGAGGGCGCCAGATGATGAAACATACCACAATTCGTGACATTTTTTTCAGAAAACGACGCCACGCTTTTCTAACTCGTAAAAAAAAGCTCGAAATATGTGAGTAGTCATGCCTCGAAATGTTCATGAAGCAAGGGTCAAATAAGACGCAAAAAAATTTTCTTTTATTTTTTCTAATTATTTCGATTTTGGAATTTTCTTTTTTAACTTAGGATTTTTTAACAATATTCTATACTGTGATTTCATTTTTCTGAGTTCACCGGTATTTAGATTATTTTTCCGATTTTTCTATACTTCTCTTATACTATTTACAATATTTACAGAAACAATCAAAATACGCAAAAATACATAGAAAATCAGAACATACTTAAACCCAATACCAAAAAAATAATGGAATTGTCTAGACACCCCCATAGAACCGTATTTCTGCAAAAGGGTGTTTAGGTCATTCACAATCCCGAGAAGATCGAATAATTTCGGAAGAATATCGGCAAATAATTGTGCGTATATAACGCTCCTTCGAGCGTTATACGCTTCTGGTGAGCGTATATCTTCGCTCGTTTTGAGCCTAATTACGCTCGTTTTGAGCGTATATACGCTCGTTTTTTGCTTCGGCCGTATAAATTACCCATCCTTTGCCTCCATTCTCGAAAAAAAAACTTTTCACACGTTACGAAGCTCCTTATACGGGCTTATATACTTCACTCTCACTCATACTCTCTTTCGACACACAATTACATACAAAATACGAGTTCTTGCGTTCTTTTTAATCATATTGACGAGCGAAATCAGTTTATAACTCTGAGGTTACTCATCTCCAACAAACTTCATTTCGCATTCTGTTTAACTGTGTTAATAATTGCTTACGACTTCTAATTCAATTAATAAATGTAAACCCACTGTTTTAAATTGTTTTCATGTAAATACCGTAGACTTTTAACCACCTTACGTTCGATTGTCGTCTTTAAATTTCATCTTGTTTAATCTTGGTTACTATCACTTATTAACTATATTATTGTGATATTATTACTTATTATATTATTATATCGCTATCGTCCATCCTAGACGCGCATGTTTTGATTGCATGTTAGGCGGATTCAAGGGTAGTCTTTAATAATCTAACATTTTCTTGGTCTTGATGCGATTTCAAGTAGGGATTTGTATATATATATATATATAATATATTATATAAGTATACTATATATATTCATATATATATATTATCTTATATAATGTTTATCATTATCTTCTTGTATATATATTTTCAATCGTCTTTGATATTTGTTTAAAAATAAGACCGGACATTTAATTGCTTGTCACATTAAAGTCAGATAACTGGGACAACCGCGTTTTCTAGGCTCCGTTTTAATATTGACTAACAACAAAGTGATCGCCTTATCCATTGTAGAAGTCATTGTTTGTATAATAATAACCCACTAGTAACCTTTAATTAGTGCGCTAATAAGCTTGAAATGCTAAGAATTGTGTACTCCAATAACATGGAATGGCAATTACAATGGATCGATGCGAGTAGAGACCCGCTACATGCGGCGCGATTGGAGTCTCAAAATCAATGCCTACCATGTCCCCAACCACGACTTTACTTCGATCGGATTGTGGGGCCTTTTTTGGCACCAACGTCTGGGCGTTCGTGGTTACCCCTTTTATAGCACGGTGGCATTTCCCCCTTACTCGACAACGACTCCCCTAATTGCAAACTCACGTGCGGTTCTGTGCTCAAGCCCACAACACAACTTTACACATCGATCGTAGGCCCAAGCCCCCCGCGGGGTGCCCACGGTCTACAGCACGTTCACTGTTTTGCTCATAACTTTTGATATACAAGAATTTTTGATTGCGACACAAATTTGTGTTGATATAGAAGATCGAGAGCTTCATTTACATCCTATGGCACGCCTTCAATCGGAGGTTACATCACAAAGCTGGCCATTTTATAATGGCAAACTTGTAAATATATAGCCAAACACGTTGTCTAAGGAGCCAATACTATATCATCTGTGTTGAGCGAGAAGTCAGTATCTGTACGGGAAAATTCCTAAGTCAATCTAGTGGATTGACAAAAAAATCGTCAATCATGGATTTTGGAAATAAAACCAAAAAAAAAAAACAAAAATACAAAATGCACAAATTGTACAATAAAACTATTCCATTATTAAAAATGCCATTAGTTGACAAGTTTGTCAATCCACTGGATTGGACTAGGGCAACCTCGTATTATGTCTATGTTGTGTTAGAATTAGTTTAGTTACATTTTTATTTGTCAGTAATTTTTCTTTCTTCACTTCTTCAATAAGTAGTTTAGAGGGGAGAGAGACGAACATCCATTAGAGCTTAGCTTTAAGAATTTGTTTTGCTGTATCTTCCTCGTTTCTTGTCCGCGTTTTTGACGACGATCTTTATATGCAAATCGATCGCTCCGACGAGTGGAGTATGAGTTCTCACCTTTTCATTTCAGTTTTGATGCATTGTTTACAACAATTTTTGCACCAACTTAGATTTCAAAATTTTATGGTGCTTCTTGTATGCTTTGATTCTTGTTTCTATTGTTTCTAGATTGTTTCCTTGTTGTTTTTACAGTTCTTGAGTAGTTTTGAAAAAGTTCCATTAGACTTCTTTAATACCCAATTTTGAGTTTTTGCAATTTCAATTTCAATGGCAATTCATTTGATTCATGGCTTAATTCATGAGTTTTCTCCTTCTATGTAATGTTTCTGAAGTCTGCATGCTACGGTAAATTAGGAACCGGTAGTCTAGTGCACCAATGTCATCACTTATCTTGCCATGCTCAACCATGATGAGTTTCCTAAGCTTTCTTGTGTAATTTCACCAAGGATTGAGAGGTTGGTTTGATTAGGTTAGTGAAAGAGTGTTCATCCCAAGATCCAAGGATGCGCTAAACACTATAGAAGCTTAGGTAAGACCCCGTCTGCCCCAAATGTTCTATTAAATCGCACACATGACATACTCAACATATTTACTATGCACAATGCCACTTGTCTATGCAAAAAATGGAAGTGTCTCGAAGGTCCCGTTGTGTAAGTCCGAACACCCAGGTCAACAACGAATATGAAGTGAGACCTAATCCAACCTCAAATAACCTTCGCGTTTACACGAGCCGCCGCATGACGTGACTGATTGAAGGAATTTGGAATTGAATTCAATTGGAATTTGCATAACTTTGTGAAGTAAAGTTATTCGATCGGATTGTCATGTAATGTGCAAATTTTTTGAGGTCTATGAAAGCCACCAATCCATTTCCCAATTTCATAGCATTATTGCCGTTGTGACTGAATGACCCTTTGAAGATTAGGAATCACTTGAGTTGTTATACACAATGCATGGGAAGCCTTGCTCACTACGATATAATTAAAAGTGTTATATCAAAGCTATTGTGAGAAGATCAAAGCAATTATACCACCTAGTGGGGCAAAGCATTTTACTACTGCGTACAGATAAGACCCTATCATCATTCTTTTCTAGACATCTCTATTCTTTTTTCACAGTCGATGAAGTCCTTCAATCCAGAGTGCGTCTTAGGCGAGAGAGCACTTCTTTGTGGATCAGCTCTCATGTCTAGACTCGCCTGCCGGGCGCCCCGCCTTAACAACTCCAGTGAGCTAACTAGCGAGTCTCAAAGCTGAGGTTTATAAATATATGTTTGATAGCCCTCCACCTTGGTGTACCTAGTTTCAAAACGAGCCCTTGTACCCCTGGAAGCGCACACGCCGTGTGCCTACGAAGCCGAAATATAGAATATCAATAATAGCCCAGTAATCTAAACTTGCACCTAATATCCAACATACTAGGTAAATCAACCAATGTTAATGAGAGAAAATGACCAAAGAACGAGAACGACAGTGCGCTAATTCTCATCTTAAGTCATCTACATCCCTAATACACACTCCCCTCCAATATGAGTGTGCATGTGGATCCATAATTCCAAGCCACCTTCACCCCTACAGCCCAAAATCTAAAAACTACCGCAATGACGTCTCTTTTTCGGCGCACGCTCTCATAACCATATCATTCCGTCTCAGCTTTTTCGATTCCCCACAAAGTATAACTCCCAAACCGGAACCAAGTACACCAGTATATAGCCGCGTAAATTCATTGAATCTTAAATGCCCTTCTCTACTATTATTCTCTTACTCCAGTAACCAAGCTATATGATAACAGTCAAACAGCACTTGTTCAACGAAGCAACACGAACGCCTCATAAGCCCCTAGAGCATGCTACTTACTAACCCTTTGGCAGCCACCATTGAGATACAACTGCTGCATCCCATGACACTTTACTCACAGTAGAATATATATCCATCCACCTTTTTAGATCGCGAGCTCCGCTCTGACCCATTGTCTTGAAGTAAAACTGTCCATGTTCAATCAAACATCTAAACCCCTTCAGAATATCTATATATATATTTACTCCCACGGACTTGTCTTCTTCCTGCATACTCACACACATACTTCCTCGAAAGAGTAAAGACATTCCAATCAAAAAATACTAGAACATCGCACACACTAGAAACAACTTTGAGGAGCTCTGGGCACTGCAACTAAGTGTTCTAACAAGAGGCCTAAAAGTGAATTCCATTATCCCAACAAAGAAAACATACAGCTCTTAAGAACGTGATAAGTCACAGCACTACCACTCGACGCCAAACGAATTCTAGCAAACATCGATCACCGCAAAAAGCGACAAATTGTTTAGTACAGAATCCATCGATGAATAACAGTGGCCAAGTCGTAATCCACATACATTTGTTAACCTCCAAAGAAAACACCATCTTCAACAAAGATCAAACGAGATGAAAAAGGAAAATAGAAGAAAGAAACCACAACAAAGTAAAGCAGTCAATTGCAGTAAAATCTATCTAAAGTAATCCAAAAAAAATTAGATAGAATACCCTACTGCGTGCAACACAATTCCTATAAGTACCCACATGATCTCTAATTCGAGTATCACGTGTGTCTGAGCAGAAAAATAAGACTTTAGGCACCACAGCGCCGTTAAATGCCACTATGACACAGTATCCTCTCGAGTCAGCCACATAACTTCCTAACACTAGACCAACTAAGTGTGACACAAATAGCGCCCACATCTACATAAAGAAGAACAACATAACGAATCCCCCATTCAAAATATTATAATGATGAAGACAGAAAGGCACCCTAAATTGGAACCAAATAGATGAATCCCTCTTAAATTTTCGTACAACCGAAAACACGAGTGAGGGCGATTCGAATTACAATTACAGAAAATAATATGAGAATAAATATCCCAATAGCATCCCATGAAACTAGACTCTGGAGAATCTCATGTGATAGAAGGCCAATTCCAAGCGAGGCAGAATAACTACCGACAGTCATAGCCACTGTGCTCAAGGAAAGATCATGCTCGCTCCCACCATCAGGATTGCTACACTCCCTAACGTTCTGACCATGCTTGACAGATACGTGAAGACTTATCAAATATAATTTAGAAATTATGAACCACTATCTGTTCCATACCTCCACTACGCATTATCATGACAAATAAACTAAAACATACTAATAAATAGTCTAACATTAGCCCTTGAGGACTGGTATACACCAAACACTAGATCATTGTATACCATTACATCATAATTGCCTTGAAAATGATCTAAAGGTTCTATTTCTGAAATATACTCTCTATACGGACACATGCATTAATAACGATGCAAAATTCTCAATCTTCACTCAATGTCCACGTCGAGTCATAAATTATTTACTAGCGGCGCATAAACCTGAATGGAAATAAGTTCGACAAGTGTTCATGTTACCAGATATATGAAGTCAAACTAGTACGTTTCTATATGTCAAGTATATTTCATTTAACACATTTAATCCATTGAGAATTGATATATCCTTTAACTAAAATATCTTTTAATATGAAGTAGTCATAGATTTAATGATCAACTAGCAAATTAAGAGACACAGCTGAGTAACACTGACTGCGTGAATCATAGTTTGTGGACTACTTGCCTACTGATAATTCCAACCTAGAACCATGACGTTATTCAAGTGCACTTCAAATTAAGAACAAGTAGTGCAATCCCAACTACATCGCAAGTGCATCTTAGTTGGTTGAATAAGTCTTACGTTGTAGTTGCCAAGAAAGATAGAAACCACACCTAACCAAATGATAAATCACACAAATACAAAACATAATACACACAAGCAAACAGCGTAAAAAAAAAAGCAACATACCAGCAGCAATATTATAGATCAACACCGCAACAAAATCAAATCAAGAAAGGGATAGTTATCTTAAAGTGATAACCTCACCGTGCATGAGAGGGCCATGGTTAAGGGAACTGCTAGTATCGGCTCTCAGGGCGAATGTAAGAATAAGTCCCGAGTGACTTGCCTAAATATCAATGCCATCACATTAGACAAAATCGACAATCGATCAAGAAGCAGCGCAACAACAAAGTAGAACTAGTAGTGGAAAGATATATTCAGATGGAAGCGAACTACTGATCACTTCAGCCCAGGGCCGTCTCAACTGCACACATAGCAAGCTCCCGCGCAGAACAGATCTAGGACGAATTGTCGGGGCAAAGTTTTCCGCTCACCATTGCTCTCGCATAGCCCAGACTCGGCCGCCACAAACCTGTGAATCTGCCTACCGTTCATATTCATCTCTGAACTTATTAGGTCTAATCTAATCCTCTAATAGTATTTGTCAAACATTGTTGAAAGTTAATCCTCAACTGTACATGTCCAATACTGCAATATATTCTGTTGTGGTATATCCAATCTATAGGGCCCCGCATTCATCTCTTGCAATACACGTACCAAATGAAGTGTGATGTCTTGTTGCTTCAACTTCCATTGATCTCTACTAGTCAATGATTGAGATATGCGATGACTCCGTGTCCTGAACTTCTCCCATTTCTAATCATGAGTTATTGATATCTAATTTGTTCCATCCCAACCCCTTAAAGGTTTGCGTTAGTGATTACTCTCCCCAGGAGCTTTAAACATGCTTATCTCCTTCTTTGCCAGTTCTGGTTTAAAATACACAACTATTTTTATCATAGGTCCCACCATGTATATAATTGATTCTAGCGCCAATCTAGCTGTATATATGTTTAAGTATTAATATTATTAGCGGGGCAGGCTGTTGACCAGAAACTAGATTCTTCTAAGTGAATTGAAGATGGAATTCGATCGCGATCTATCAAGCAAATACTGCTCGTGTAAGTGCGTACCGTTAATGTTTAGTGAATAGTCATAGCAAATCAGGCGTATCATTATCAACTATTCTTCCCCCGTATGTACTGTGATATAACTTTGTAGAGTCTTCTAGTTTCTTAATGAGTTACCCAGAAAACCACCTTCCCAATCGTCAGGACATAAGAGGTACTATAATAAGATATGAAATCACAGGAAGTCAGACCGTATATTGATTCATTAAAGTTACTACGTTATTCTCTTTCATCTGTCATGGGGTTCGAGTACTAGCAATATATAAGTCGAATAGCAAAAATTAGACCCCAGTGCTATTCGATTTGACTCCCATATGCCAGACACCATATTATGAGTATATCTAACCCCGACAATTAATTCTCAATTACATTGTTCAAGGTGAAATTAGCTTAGCAGACAAAAAAGCTATCCAACTCCACGTGAGATGATATATCGCGTCGCCACTTCATATGTCCTTGTCAAAAGCTAAAGACAAAACTTCACGAACCTAGGACCATTACCCATTCCATCAAAAAAAAGAGAAGACATAGCGTTACTCAATAACATGTGCATTGACTTGATATAGCTACTCAGTACGATCTTCCTGCATGAGATATTGCCGAGGCTTTAATTATATTAACTAAGTGTTTTTTCCCTCAGTTGTTCATCCAATCGTCTAACATTAAACTAGATTCATGAGTTTCTCGAGAGGCATT
This sequence comes from Bassia scoparia, assembly GCA_008642245.1. NCBI lineage: Eukaryota > Viridiplantae > Streptophyta > Magnoliopsida > Caryophyllales > Amaranthaceae > Bassia > Bassia scoparia. The sequence continues at coordinate 58,233 of SNQN01002277.1, read as the reverse complement.
TCTCAGACAATTTCCTGTTGCTTCCGTACATTAGAACCTCAACCTGGTGAACCGGTAGGGAAACTTACAACCTCTCTGACCTCTCTCGAAATTATCTCCCTTCCATAGTTACAGTATCTGACCTCATTAGCCCTGACAGAAAAAACAAATAATTAGGAAATTAAAACATCCTTGCGGTATCATATAAAGAGGCAGGCTTTTCAGACCTCTAGTTTTTACATATAATTTATATGTGATTGTAATTCCAGATAATTTAAAAACTTACGAACACTATTACTATACGGTTACTTTGTGCTGTATGGAACAGTTGTCCGTGCGTAAATAATAACATTCAGTGCTCGGGATTCTCTATCAGTAACCAATAATTACATGCAGTTTATACACATTTCTTTTGGTCACTTTTCTTGATATAAAGTATCTTATTGATCGCTATATATATTAAAAAAAACGTCTTGCTTTAAGAGGTTTTGCTGAGTGTTATAGTCGTTAAAATAGTCCATCAAAGCATCTACATCCTATGACACTAAAGCTCGTAATTTTATTTACTATATAAGCAATTTCTACATTTCATATAATTAGTTTTGCCACGCCATACTGTTGTGTTTATTCTAAAGTCTGCCAATCTATAAATAAGTTTATCTACCGATGTTTCATTATGTTGAGATATTTTAATCCAAAAGGCTCAAAACCCAATTTCAACTTACAATTGAGAAATACTAAATACCATACCAACTACGCTGATATAATTTGTCGTATTTATATCATCGATAATCTATAAGAGAGTGTAGAACAAAGAGCAAAACCAAACAACAATATCTCGTAAAATCGACAGCTACGACATATGCTTGCAGTTTCCCTTGACATATTAATATTTTGCGGAGTAAGCGTTTGGCGATCAGACTTCTAACTAATTTGTTAACCAGCTATTTGTGTTGTGATACTTAGACTAAATTGCTGTAGCGTACAAAGACTCAACATAATAACTTAGTTACCACGGTTGCGTCCCAGATACTTTGTGCCACGCATCGAATTAAAAAATGAAAGTGTACACTAGCATCCGCACATTCATAGTGTTCAAGCTTGAATTCTCGCACAGCTAGTATGCAGTCACTACAAGTTATGAACCTTTCTTATCGAGTGTATATCTCAAAGCGATAAGACCTTAAACATGTTCAATCTTAGTTATTACTATCCATAATATTTTTGAGCCTAAGCGAAGCACACTAGCTCTATCATATAAGGTTCAACCATCTAAATAAATTGCTTTTCCATACTAATCAACAACAGAAGATTCCCAAGACCAATATCCTATGAACCAAAATTACAACACATTACGATCAAAAAGAGTCTGCGTCACAATAAGAAACATTTAAGCTTAGAGTTAATATACATGTCGAAACAAATACTAGCCTGTAAAACGAATAGACATGTTGCATGCAACGTTTAGCAAAAGTAAACATGATGATATTACATTCATGTATCAATTTTAACGTTCAATAATCTCCAATAATTTTCAACTACAAGATAAAGCAAACAGGATTATCACAAAGCTAAAGGAAATCAAGATACACTAATGGCCAAACAAATTTGGCGAAATTCTCCAACATGCACGTCAAGAATGCCAAACATAATGTTACACTACTATGTGAAATACGCTTTATCTCTCCAGAACAGTCCCACTACCTCTTTCTATAAATATAATCCGTAGAATGGATATTGAGACAAAAATCCACACACATATTGAAGAGTAAATATACTACCTGGAATCTGAGAAAATGTAGACGTAATCTTCACATAGATGATATAAATTGACTTCTACTCTTACATTTGAGAATTGCTGTTAATGCAAGGAATGAATCTGTAGTCAATGTTATTTGTAGGAGAAAGAGCAAAATGCGAGGAAGAGACGTCACGAAAGAATTAGACATTACGCATAAATGAAGACGTCAATGACCAAATGTCAACTGGCCACTCGACCTGATAACTACAACCGATTTCGAATAACCTCCCAAAAGTTAATCACCTGAAATATATTACCGAGACCTTTAAATATCAATCGCCTTAAATAATTCAAAATTATCCTAAATAACTGAGTAGACCGTTCTACTTAATTGATCGCGTCTGCAGTTGTGCGGTTGCTATTAATTCGCGCGATCAAAAACACTCCTATATCCCGCAAGATATTTCCTTATATTACATATCTGGTTTGATTAGAAGAAATGGCCTTTAATCAGACTGATTATGGTATTTCTTGATTCTCATACGCAGAAAGACCGTCCATACCTCGTATAGCAAAACTAATCTCCGCAGGAAATAATTCAGCCTCGACTTCTTCCACAAACCTATGTGCAAAATTACAACTTTACCCTAATAAAACATGCCATAAGCTAAGATCGAACCAAAGAGTTGACAGACATTCACCAGCATAACATACCTTGATTGAGATAAATCAAGTTCATTACAAGACAATACCATAAACATTCAGTGCGTGACAGTATCAGAAAGACTAATAGCGCCCAAAGCTCAAAAACACCTCATCGAGTTTTATATGGCGGATTCTTTTTACGCCATCCTTCGTCCCTCAAGAGCTATTGCTGCACCAACATATGCAACACTTCGTATGCATGTCTCCTCCTGATGCATCGCCGTTGCGGTACGAGGTGCAAATCTATGCTAATACAAAATTCCATGCTTTGTCGGTGTAGAGTGCCTAACTAGTTTCTATCCCGCTACATCAAATCGTTCAAGCACTCAAAATTCCAGTTTCTTTCTTGTCTCATACCGTATATACCTCGGACTTATCAAGCAAATTCATCAAAGCAAAAACCCCATCGTCTGCTGACTCGAGTCTTAACTACTGTGATCAAATACTCCGCCGGATGTGCAGAAAATCTCTCAAATAGCAACCTTATTCTACTTTTCGGGTGACTACGTTTCTCACCGCTAGCAAGCACATCTTCCAAAAGCAGAATTCCAATCTTTCGAAGTCTACGGGTGATTATCCACGCCTACAGAAGATTCTCAAATGCAGAAACCACATCCTTACAAGATCGCATCCTGCGTTATTCCTTTTCCCGACTACAGAAAGTCTCCAGCAACAAAACCAATCTACAGAGCAGTATTTGGGGCTAATCTATCTCACCTATGATGAGTGGCCCCTGACATTCTAGAAAAAATTAACCTCGTGCGCGCTTTACATTCGGTCAGCGTTTTGTGCGAAAGTGTGCATCACACGGTACCAGGCGGAATATTATAATCCTATCACACGCAACATAGCACATCTACACCGAAAGGCTCCAACAGCGTGGGGAGATCAAACTATGCCCACCCCCGGGATCCAAAGGCGCTTCAGGGGCAACATATAAACTACCACGAATAGAAAAGTATGGGAAGTTTCAAATACGCAAATAGCTAATGCCAATTAATGCCTAGAGTCAGCGATGTTGCCTAGTTATAATACAGAGGTTAATCCTATAGAACAATGCAAAGCTGTAACTTAAAAAGTGGTGGAAAACAAAAGTAAACCAATTAATAGCCATTGTATGTTGCAAGGTGATGATCAACCTAAAGGCTAAGCGATGACAGTACGTAATAATGAAGATGTCAATAACTACAAACTGAAAAAAAAGTTGAGTACCCAGGACAGAATTACAATCGTGACACTAAACTTCCAGGCGTTCTCCCGCTTAAGCCCATGAATCGATCCTTTGTGAATGCCTCCCCTTCCCGAATCTCGCCTTTCATACTTTCGTACCATTCGTCATAACCAGAGCTTCTTATCGGTGCCTCCGCAATCTAACCGAAGTTCAATGGAGTCAGATTGGCGTATCTGAATTTACCCCCTAACTGAATAGTTGTTTAAACAAGTTGCTATTCTCTCACCTAAATATCCTTTTATCTGAGAATCCGTGATAAAACTGCTACCGTGTGATTCTCAGCGTTGTTCGTTTCGCAAATCAGAAATATACCGCTATGCCTTATATATTCCATACGTTATACTATAGTAGAGAAATACGACAGTCTAAAAAGAGAAAGGTCTTAGGTTAGAACTTATCGTGAAGAAGTACTCTTAATCATTGCTACAATATGGTTAAAAGTCAGCGAGAGAGGCTAAATAATATTCTTTCGTTTTCTCAACAGTTTTAGTCCAAGGTCTTATTTCCTCTAATATAACGACGCCCAAGATTATACTCCCATTTCGCCTTCTTCATACTTACCATACCTCATAGCCAGAAGTCCTGACACCTAATTTTCTCTTGAGCATCCACTATTGCCCCGGGTATTGTATTTGTAATTAATTTTTTCTTACTAGATTGCTTTCATGATTAGATTTTTATGTTATCAGAAGTTGTTTTCTACCAATGTTTAAATACGCGTTAGAGCTCCGCCCAAGTTGTCATGAATACATTGTGCAAAGATAAAATATTATATAGGAAGAAATAATCTTGAAAATACGTAGAAATACCGATTTTTATAAAACCCCATTACCTTAAAACTCGCTTCGCATTGTTACAATTTCTAGCCAAAGTGACAAGCTGTACTTATAAGTAGTCGTGCTTTCGATAAGAAGTATCAATGGAAAAACAATCGCGATATAAATAAGATCAGACACGTAAAATCAAAAATAATTACTATTCGATTATCCTGTTGTTTTGGAATTTATATATAGCGTCTCATTCAAATTGGATAGGGCGTTACTACGCGAAGAAGTTGAGATCATGGAATTGTTGCACGCTCTATTCAATGAGAAGCGTATAAATGAACCCGTTTTTCATAACCAGTACAGTTAGTATAGCCGCATCATAATCGAGTTATAAAAAATAGCAGTGAGAAGTTTCAAAATAATGGAGATACTGACTTTTAAAGCCAATTGGCGTGTAAATGAAGTTAAACGGCTTTTCAATATATGAACGTGTATCTTAATACGCACGAGTATCTTCTAAAATATCCTTCTTCTAATGATTTTGTGTTTAGAGTTGAATTATTAATGATTCAAATGAAACAGACCAGTCATGTATTTCAACGTTCTGCATAAATATACAAGCTCTGTCATAATAGCGCAGGTGTCTCTTTGACTACGAACAATGCTCGTTAACCAACATATAAGTGCTAACGACTCTCTTGGCGCATTGCATCAATCCGGAGGACACGCTTATACACACTCTATTCACAAACAGACCCAACTACCTTGCATTAACGCTTACTGCCTCTCGGCCATCTCTCTAGCGAAGACCCTTGATCATAACAACAATCCTATTTCACTCCAGTGATCGTTTATAACTTCAGCGATAAAAATGGCATGACTATACGAATTCTTCCCTCATAGTCTATTAATGGCAAAAAGCATACAAAAAATACCAACTAAACTTGCAGGTTGAGTGAATAAGCAATAGGATGTGAAAATTCTATAAAAAGATGATTCTCCACATCACAACATACTCTTCTTCGGAATCATCTCACTCTTTTCTTTAATTGTGAGCATAACCCATTTTATTATTGGTATTTTTAGATACTTATTAATTTTAAAAACTAATCTGTAACGACAGCATACCTCCTCATTTAGACATCACTAGTTCATAGTAACAATCATGGTTCGTACGTTGTGTCACAAACCCCAAATATTGCAGTGTTCCTTTCTAGTTACTCCTTGGTTTCATTTACTACATATTTCTAATTCATTATATCATTTTCTTGTTACCTTTTAATCTATTATCAATTCCTTATTCTTTGATTATATTAGTCCATATGAATGCCCGAATTACTCCTTATTTGCGTCCATTATAGTTGTTACATGGTATTCCCTCCCTTGTATTTTAGGCCAAGTCTTAAGAAGAATTTATTCACAAAATTAATCATATGGAAGTGTTTATGTGTCATAAGTCCCCAAGTGTTCCTTCTTTTTTTCATTTTTACTCAATTCAATGCTATATCGAACATTCGCATATTGACAACAGACGCCCATATCGTTTGCATACCGTTGGCGCAGTTTTCATTACCAATAAATCTTGGAACTTGTATTTATACATTGTCTGACATTTATACACCAGGTTGTTGCGTTAAGATATTCGACTGCCATAGTACTATGCTTTCCCTGAGATTATCATTAATCCACTTCTATGCCATCTCTATTGCAATCTTTTGCTATCGTACTTCGTGTTTTCAGTTTATATTTCGCTCATATCGATATTGTTTCTTGATCAATGTTCAATCTAGCAGTGATAAGCAAGACCCGGGGTTATGTGAATCAACTGTGTGTCATAAAATTCTAGATGAACTAAAGATGTCAAGCCCACAAGTTTTTTCTTTTTAAACAACTCTTGTGGGAATGTAGAATATATGTATTCAAATTGTCACAGTATTTCATAAGATATACGTGTAAATACCCTTAGATGTGCTATTAAGAATAGATAACACAACTTTTCACGTTACTTTGTGCGGTTATTCGCTTCTTATGTAGCTTTTAAGTAATAAACAATCGTGTATTAGCAAGCGTAGTATGGCGTTGGCATAATCTATTACATGAAATTGTTTTGATTATGCTAAGAATAGACCACCTTTATGGAGAATAGAAGAGATGCGTCCCAGGCTATTCTATAGCAATGGTTTCTAGAGACGTTAATTTAGTTTTATCAGTATTTCTCGTTATATCAGATCTGTTTATAAGGGAAAACAGTCCACTCACACTGATTACCTACCAATGCAACACCCTTTGTACGTACTGCGTTCTTGATGGTGGCTATTTTGCACCTCTAGTTCCATGACTCATGATTCCTTAGCCGATAATAACCATACCAACGTTTCGGCGTCCGTGTGAATAACCTTTTCATAAGAGACACAGAATGTGGCGACTCCCACTCATTCGACACACTACCCCAACCACTCACGTGCGATTCCGTCTCAAACCCAACGCATAGCACCTCGATGTAAGTACAAGCCGCCGCCGCATGCGCTGAGGGCGCGCCCACTCCTACAATTCAGGAACCCAACATCTACCCAACCAGATGAAATGACCTAAAAACTGCAACGTAACTTCGTAT